>OY720457.1:53558361-53858361 GCA_963082715.1 Harpalus rubripes | reverse complement strand
GTTTGTGGCTCGGGTTTTGGGGAAACTCTACTTGTGCTCTATTTGTCTTTATCGCTCAATAAAGAATACCTAATTAGATGTTTACTAAGAGCATATAAGAACTCTTCTTGTAAACCACTTTTCAAAAAACTTAAACTGCTTACAGTGTCTGACTTCTATACACTTGACATTTGTCTTTAGATATTTCAAAATAGAAATAAATTCAAACTCAACTCAGACATTCATGAGTACCAAACTAGAAACGGAAATGACTTCCATATACCTAAATCTAGAGTTAAAGTCGTCAAAGATTCTCCAGATAGGATTGGTCTATCATTTTTCAATAAGCTACCAGAGAACATTAAATACTCGAAATCCTGTAAACATTTTAAAACTAAGTATTTATACACTAATAATTTTTATAATGCGAATGAATTTGTCTCGAATTATTATTGTGTGACGTTTTCTATATACAGAGTGTCATGTATCTGCAGAAATAAAAGATTTATTATTATTATTATTATTATTATTATTAATACATACAAAAGAATAAGTATATACATTTAAGCCGCGACAATACCCAGATGTGTTACGGGAAACGCGCGTTCTAATAATTAAAAATATATTTTGTAATTTTTATTTAATGTACAGATTTGAATAATAAATAATATAGAGACAAGTGAAAGCAACTGCAAAATTTGAATTTAGAGCTGCATTTTTTAAATTAGAACTGCAGAAACAAGCCAGAGCTGCACCAAATTATATCCCCTGCTTCTATGTATTTTGTATAAATGTCATACAGAAAGTTCCTTGCAAAAGATTATATTTCTTGTACATTACCTTAAGGCAGTAGTATGTATTTTATACAAATTCCATATACAAAGTTTCTAACAAAAGATCCTATGTTTCCTGTAAAATTACATACATACTGTCAACTGCACTTGACACTGACATTTATCTGGCCTTTAGTAAGTGAAGAAAAATATTCAGTTTTAGTTAGAGTTGCCTTAAAAGTAAAAGCGTTATTCAGTTCGACCTATTTGTGTGAATCTTCTTTCTCTAATATGAAAGTGACAAGGAACAAATGCCGCAACCGACTTACAGATGAACATTTGGATAATTGTATTCGGATGGCTGTAACCAACTATACTGCGAATATTAAAAAAATTATCGACGGGTTTGATTGTCAGGATTCACATTAAAATGTTATTTTATTTACTGGTTTCAGGATATTATTCCATTGTTTACATGTACAAAAGTAGGCTGGTAACTAAGTAATAACTGTATCTGTATGGTAATATTATTACCATACTGATTTGTAGCGTCCGAGTGTTATAAATAATTGGATACATCCAGCTGCTAAATAATTGGATACATGCAGCTGCTCAGCTGCATCTATTTATATCGACAAACCACACACAGGTAGGCGGGGTTCGTACGCTAACAGGGGTACGGGTGACGTCACAGCGAGATAAGAAATGTTCACGTGTGGTATCCCGCTGTGCCACAAGTGCATCTGTTTTCTTTCAAAACTGTTTTTACAGATTGTACAAATTAGGTTACGAAGGCCACACTGCAAAAATGGGGAATGTCATTATTATGTAGTTTTTAGGAAATTAAAAAAACAAGTTTATATCAACAACGTTCTTCTGCTGATCTGGTGCATGGCTATATATCATAGCTAAATCATATTGAGACTATGACTATGATCGTTATTGCATTGAAAGTTTATACATAAAATTCTACGGTTTTTCATGTACATGACCCATAGCTTAACTCATTTCATTAATAGTTATTTACATTATACGTGCGGTAGGTGTTATTTTACAACGCGAGGTTTTATATTGAAGCACGACGCGCAGCGGAGTGCTGCAATAAAACCGAGCGTTGTACAAATACCTATCGCACACATTATGTATTAAATTTTTTGGCCGAGATATCTACTAAAATATGTATTTTCTATAAATTTTGTTTGTTAACCTTAAACCATTGTTGTCATCAAGCGAGCTGCTATCAAAACAATTTATTGTAGGCTCAGCATCAAGGCGCTTTGAAAACCAACGAAACGTCAAAAAATTGTATTCCTTGTTATATTTGTAATCATATCTATCAAAGAGAAAAATGTCAGACAGTGACGAATCTATAACATCTACTCCTCCAGAGTTACGTGAACAAGCAAAAAATGTTTCATCGGAATTACTCCCTGAAAAATCAAATGCCCGTTACAAGAGATAATATCAAGTTTTCATACGGTGATGTGACGAAAAAAATCAACAATTGAGAGGTTGGGTTGGGACAAGACCAAGAATTTGCACTTTGATTATTTTATTTATTAGGGATGTCTATTGTCTATGCTGCTATGCTGGAACATTCTTCATTAAAATTAATTTCAAACATTTGAAATAAAATAAATAATTCTCATCAATCATTCCACTTATTTTATCATTTGACAATTTTGACATATTGACATTGCCGACTGAGACTTATGCCAAAAGATGGCGCTGGCGGATTAAATTAAAAGAAATTCAGTTTTATTTATTTATTTACTATTATTGTACGAAAATTGCGGTAGCTAGTGTTTTTGTAGGCACTTTTTATTATTACAAAGTAGATTTCTTTATTAGTGGCCTATTAAAACTTAAAAATATGGGTGTGTATTACTTTATTCGGTGCGGTAAAGTCATGGCATGTGTAAAATCGCAACTACCATGGACGCCAATGATGTGTGATTGTTATGTTTACACTTTAGGAGGCCAAAAAAATTATTACATTTCACCGAGATATAGAGTAATAATGTATTTTTTTTACCGGTTTCAGAATATTATTCCATTGTTTACATGTACAAAAGTAGGCTGGTAACTAAGTAATAACTGTATCTGTATGGTAATATTATTACCTTACTGACTTGGCAACAACGGTCTACAAAATGAAAACAAAATAAAATGAAAATATAATGCTCTTTATTAATACATACAGATAACATTAGCCTATCGTTCTAAATACGGTCTACTTTATTCTAAAGTAATATACATGTGGAACAAAGCACATAATTTGAATATTTGTCATATTGACATATGTCAAAATAATTGTTCTGTTAATCATAGCAATCTGAAAGTAGCATTAATGAGAGAATTTCAAAAAATGGTATTTATCAATAATGTCTTAATTTTCTGAAACCGATAAACTATTGAACATACCACGGATGTTATTAATCATAACAAGCCTTAGATGTCTTAAAATCCTTGCTGTACGAGCTCGGATTTCAAACCGACATCTTCGGCAGTTATGATATACATAACATTCCTAGGTATGTTAATAGCTATTACATATGTTATTGTTTAAAGTAGTAAATTACTTTTTTGTTATTTTTCTTAAGTTTTGCTTTATTTTTAAAACATATATGATATGTATATTTCTGATGTCATATTTATAATATTATAATGACGTATTTGTAAAGGATGCAATCCGTTAAATATATATGCTCTTTTCTAAAATGTTCTGTGATCTGGTAATTTATTATTGTACATGAGAGGGGAATCACATGCAGCTTTACATCCCTTGAAAAAGTGTAACTTTTAATTATAAGACATTTGAGCTTGAATGAAAAAAAAAATTGTCTGCGGCGCTTTTTTTAATGCTTTGCCTCCCCAAGTATAGGTAGCTTACTTTCTGTTCGAAAATTTTAGTAGCTCAACACATTGAAAAGTTGGCGACCCCTGACTTAGAGAATGAAATCTTTGAAACGTTTCAAAAAAATCTGATGTGACCAGCACATTACCTTCCGTCAGTTCTATGTATTTTGTACAAATTTCATACGGAAAGTTCCTTGCTAAATATTCTATTTCTTGTACATTACCTTCCGGCAGCTGCATGTATTTTATGTAAATTTCATACAGAAAATTTATGCCTTAAATTATTATTTTGTGACGTTTTCTATATACAGAAATAAAAGATTTATTATTATTATTTCTTGTACATTACCTTAAAGCAGTTGTATGTATTTTATACAAATTCCGCATACAGAAAGCAAAAGATCCTATATTTCCAGTAAAATTATAAGACACACACTATGTCAATTTCACTTGACACTTACTGAGTTTACATGCAGTTTTCAAACCGTTTTCAAAACGTTTTTAATTTTGAAAACGCCATGCATACAGTGTCAAAACGGTTTTGAGTTATCTCAAACCAAAACTAAAATACATGGGTTGGACTTAGAAACTGGTTTCAAAACTACTCATGTAAACACTTAAAATTCAGTTTCGATACTGCGCATGCGTACAGAGCATAAAGTATCTGTCGCGCTGTGTAATTTAGTGATACTAACCCACAAATAAACTGAGAGTTGTGTAATTTTAGTGCGTAGCAGTACAATGTACAAAAAATAATTGGAATAATGGCAAAATGAAGAATTTGGAGAGAAGAGGATTTGTTACTTACATCAGCCAAATGCGCATGCGCCGAAACTGTTTTCAAATCAATCTGTGAACCTGTTTTGAAAATTGCATGTAAACAGTTTCGCGAAATTTTGACTGAAAACTGGAACCATTTTCAAAACTACATGTAAACATAGTAACTGACATCTTTCAATCAGAATTTTCTTAAAATAGTAGCTGTTTTCATAGCTATAGCTACTTTATGAAATTTAATTTCTTTAATTTTTTAACTATATATCCATTTAATATTAAGTATAAAATGCAGTCAAATCGTATAGAGAATAAAATATTCTTTAATATTTATAATAACATTAAATGTGAAAAAATAATATTTAACATAGTTTTTTCAAGAAAAACTGTTAAAATCTTCAAATGATGGTACTTCCGGTTGACCAATTGTAACCAAAATCTAATCAGCTCTTCATATGGATGTAACGAAGAAGTATACGAAAAAATTATAATTTTTGAAACTGTAGTATTAGAGTTATCGCAGACGAAAATTTTGTTACACACACACACACACATCCACACACACCCACACACACATGCAGACATCATCGTAAAAATAGTAAATTCGTATTCTAGGGACCCTAAAACGTGCTTATTGATTAAAAACTCATCATCGAATTTTTTGACCAAAGGCAATACCTTCCTTACCTAAAGGTGACGGAAGGTAAAAAAATTAAATGGATAGTATACAGATTTTGAGTAGTGGAATCCGTTAGTGATTTATGATCATACGATTAAATCAAAAGAATACATAACAAAAATTATGAAAAAAATCGAGATTAACATTCAATAATAATGAATAATCAAGAAACGTAGATTTCATTTTTCAGTTTACTTTCCGAGGGCTTCTGGCCAGAGGTGTGTACATTTTCGGTTTAACTCCCGTCGTGTCTTCAACCTTTAATGTCCGACAATAATTTTTCAATATTCTATGGATTCGAAAGTTTTAATAAAATTTACGAATTAGGTAGGCAATGAATGCTTTGCTTGTCTTTTAGGCGTTATTCCAGAATCAATGTCAATTTCTTGACAACATTACGGTAGCAATAACTCATAAAGCCCTTGGGTGTTATATGTTAAAAAAATAACCCTGAAAACAGGGTTATTATGATAATAATAATATATCAGTGGGACATTAAAATGATGGGCGCCCGCAGGAATTTACGTAAGATGGGGCTGAAAGATAATTTACTGTTGGAAGCGGTTTTATTGACGCATTTCGCTACTTTTACATTTTTAGAATAACAAAGACGAGATCATTTTGTTTTTGAAAATCAAGTCTTATTATTTTAAATCTGTATAAAATTATACTATTTTTCCCCGACCCTTGGCTATAATCGATATATGAATATTTTTTTGTTCAATTTATTCGCTTTTTTCTTCTTTTTTAAAATCATGGATGGGACTGGGTCCCATTTTGCCTCCTTGTGGGGCCAGGATTAAAATTATAATCTTTTCACAATTAATTTCAAGAAGGCATTTTATTCATACGCGGAAATTAGCACCCGAAGTGTTTCCGCTTGTGGATAAAATATGTTATTACTCACTTGTACCATAAATCATCATTATATTATTCATGTACAAGTACAATATGAAAATAAGAATATGGGAGGCTAAGAGAGTAAAGGGCAATTAAATTCGATACCCTCCTTTTATTATTTATGATCGAATCTCGTATTCAAGGAACTGATGACGCATTTATAGAACAGCGGATACGTTTTTTCTCCGAGCAATTTTAATGCCGGAAGCACTTACTTTTCGTACTTCTACGGAAATTTCTAAAAGAAGAAAGAACGATGGAGTAAAAGAATGTTCATTCATTTTTCATTGCTTTTCGCTTAGTGGTGACGTGTTGTTTATCTTTATTTTAAGGGTGGCCGGACGATACACCAGAGGCGTAAATTGTTTAGTAACATAAACGTTCCTCATACTTTTTTATCTCTGCATAACCATTTTGTGAATCTAAAACCAAAGCGACCTTACAAAAGATATCCAGTACTCCAATAAACAGGATGTTTTTTGTGATAGAGATCATTTCGCAGCTACAAATAATATGTCAAAGTCACAAATGAAACTAAATATGCTACTGTTTTATGAGTTGAAATATAAATGTGACTGATTTATGATTTTAATAACTATCAATAAATTATTCTTTTTGATTTGAAACTTACATGTGCAGCTGCATATACAACAAAATTTATAAATAGAACACAAGTATTTTATGTTGTGACACTGCATGCATTTTTACATGTCTATTTTTATTGTTATTTGCATTATATCGAATCATTCCACAGCGTCTAAAAGCCATAGCGTCTAAATTTCATAGCGTCTAAATTTCACAGCGTCAAAACTTTACAGCGTCTACACTGTAAAGTTTTAACGTAGCTGCAACTACCTTTTTGAGTTGAAACTATATGCAACCCCAAGGTAGAACAATCCTTCCTTTTTAAAAGGTCGATGCACCAATCCCTGTTTAGGGTAGTAAAACCTACCTCACTCCCAGGTAGACACGATAGGACCCTTCATATAGTGGGATGCAAATGCCCGCAGTAGTTTATAGAAATATTTTAAACGGATTTGAAATATCCGTATCACAAGTTACCAGTAAATGCCTGTAAGGTTGTTAAAAATACTTTTGTAGTAATTTATATGAACCCCTACATGAGGTCATTTCAAATTCCTTGAAAAGTATATTATTTATTATTGGGATTCAGGAAAAATAATACATTATATATAATAAAAGATTTATTTGCTTAAACAAAATGTACATAAATAAAATAAGATAAAGTATATTGTAAGTTACATAATGTTTTATCTTTGAGGTGACTCCTGGTAAATGCCTACACGATACGAAAATGTCAGTATCATTAACGATATCTGTGAACAAAGCAGATTAGCACATCCAGCAATGGGTAATATACCTTGATGATATATTAATTTTATTTATAAATAAAGTATGTATTCAAAAAAAGGTCAGGTTCACTGGCTATTGCTGCAATTCTTGCAGGTCCTCGAAGAATATCTTCACATTCTTTGGATCCTCTTGTAACAAATAAAACTAAATTAATATTGTTGTGTCTAATAAATATTTGCGAACAAAAGAACGTTTTATTCAAAATATTTGCTAGTTTTTCAATGTTTATTTTCTTAACAGGAAAATAATCATATTAAATGATAATTCAACAAAAATAAAATTTGGTATAGGTATGTACCGCCAAATATAGTTATATTATCTTTGAAAGTGTGTAAATAAAAAGAAAATGAAACAAAATAAAGAAAATTACCTTTAAAGTTCTAATTTTTATACGTCGAACATGGTTGTCAAGATGCGCGTTTCTTTACAATCGGCACATCTTCTTCATTTGTTATAGAAAATACTGTGATAACAAATCTACATGTATGTTATTTTGTACCGCACTAAACCAAGAAGGAGCTAAAAAATAGACGGATACTAGTTTTTATAATTAAAAATACAACATAATGTATTTTACCTAAGTTTCAAGTATGCTCATTGCGACTGTCGACAAGAGAATAACAAATGACAGAATGACACATAAATTTCTCACCCCTCTGTGTTCTTCCAATCCCTAGAAATGCGGTACCGTTACGCTGGCCTTCGGAAAACCCGTGGGGCCTTCAGTTGCTAGCTGGACTAACAAACAATTTCTAAGAAATACGAAAGCTTATCCGATCACTTTTCATTTCCGAAATCTTACAAATAACTAATATCGTTTTGCATTTGTTTATATAACAACTATATAAGTCTACACATCGTCAGTTATGTTTCATTGAATATTTTAGTTTTTCATATAATTTTATGAACACGGGTAAATAATGCATTTCACACATTTATTTATCTACCTTGAAATATGCTACTCGTATGTATATTCAATAGTTTGTTACAAATCACTTTCTATTAAGTAGGTAACGTAGAAAACGATGTATTTATGCACGGAATTATAAAAAATATAGTGAGATTGATAAACAATTTTAATTTGTATTAACAATGTAAGTTCAATAAGTTTGCAAATTTCAGTAAAACTGAATATTTTATATTATTTCTGCCGTCGTTTTCCTATTATTCCTTTGTAATTTCACATGGATGACATTGTTACGTTCTAATTAATGTCAAGTCCATATTTTTTATGATAGGAACTGTACCTCAAATTGAAAGTAGAATATTCAGCTCGAATCAACCCTAAAGGTCTAAATATGTTACAAAGGTAGTAGCACCTACCTAATATACCTACAGTGCAACACAGATGCCTGTAAGCGAATTGAATCTGCCCTACCAAAATTTCCTACCTTTTTCTCACCATGTTTCGACCTTCCTACCCTAAATCAACTTTAAGGAAGATTCAACAACTCAATTGGAGATTCATCTTCCATGTTTCTACCCCAAAACTTTACAGTGTAAATGATGCTCCGCCACCAATTGTCACACCGTATAAATTTGTCCTGGCTTATTTCGATCACTACAAGTGGAGTTGGTAATACAGTAAACTGTAAATATGCCAACATTTGTTTTGAATTATGCAACAGATGACGAGTTATTGTGTAGTTAATACAGCGCCACAATGCCTGTAGGTACACTCTATATCATTAATTTCTGATGCAAGAATTACAAAACTTTTATCTAGCATCTTTGTTGTACACACATGGCTTATTCGCTATCTCATTGTCGTCCGTGTTTCAAAAGGGTATAAGCTATCTCCGTCTAACCAACGGCAAAAAATGAAATAGAAACTGTATTTGTATTGTAACCGCGGTAACGAGTGTCATTTTCAAATATTTGAATATTCATGTCATTCTGTCATTCATGTGATTAAGGTGATTTTGGCGTCGATAATAATTTGTGCTTCGTTGTGTGTTAGAAATTTTATTAATTCTTGGGATTATACATATTGTGCATTTTGATATTGCAAAGACGGTGTTTCTAAGATGTCCGACAATTGTTGCAACATATTGCTTATGGAGAATAAAAAGAGGTATATTTCATCCATTACACATATCATACTTATTCAATTCGTTTATTATTTTTAAATAACTTTTTATACTTCGAATTTTGATGAATAAACGAAATTGACACAGTATAGGACATACTGTTAATTTTTACTAGTTTTGACATTACATCATAATTAATAATAAATAAATAAATATAAATATATCATCACGGCATATTACCCATTGCTGGTTGTGCCAATCTGCTGTGTACGCAGATACCGGTAATGATGATGACATATTTGTACCGTGCGGGCGTTTACCAGGCGTCACCTCGCGGGCACTCATTGCTGGTGTGGAGAATGCATCACAGGGTTCAATTTAGTGCCATTTAAAATTCGAAATATTGGCGTCAGGCACGCGGCCACGAGACCCCATTATTAATTATTCAATTGCGAAATATGTGACACTTTGAATTTTGATGAATAATAATAATACAGTAGTGAACAACAAAATTATTGCAAATAATATATTGAAAGTGTCAAACTCGACAAAGTCCTGTCATACTCCACCTTAAACTAGAAAATTAACTAATAATAAAACCATGGTAACAATATGACGTCATCAATTCCCTCCCGCCTCTGGCGATTTGAATCTTATGTTTAATATTGATGTCGTGGGGATCAAGTCGTGGAAACTGACTTTGGGGTCTATTCTGTAGATCAGTGGTTAATTTTTAACCATTGGTTAGTTTTTTTAACCAATCAAGTATGTTGACATATAACAAAAAGAGGGATTTTTAGTTGTCAAATCAATATCTATTGGATAAAAATTTTAACCAGTGGTTAAAAATTAACCACCGAGTTACAGAATAGAGCCTTTTAGGTAGTATAGTAGTTAACAGCAGTTAACCAAATAAATACTGTACAGTATTTTACGAATTCATTATGGGTGTGTAATGTATATGAAGAATCTGCACTGAAAAACAAATATATTTCAATATACAAAAACCGCCAAACAGCACTTAGCTCGAATCATTCAAAAACCGAATGCGTGGGCGTGGTCAAGCGGCGGTCACAGTAGGTTAGGTTTGGTTGGGTTTGATTAGATTAGATACGCTTTCTATTGCCCAATTCACAATAAATGTTGACATATTTACAGTTTGCTGTATTATCGCAACGCCACTTGTAGTGGCCGAAATAAGCCAGGACAAATTTAGACGCTGTGACAATTGGTGGTGGGGGTGGGGCATCATTTAGACGCTGTAAAGTTTGGGCGCTGTGAAATTTAGACGCTATGAAATTTGGGCACTATAATATTTAGACGTCATGGCACGTACTCCATTATATTGAATATTGGTACCAGTACCCTGTAATAGTTATATTCTGTGACTTAATGTACTCTTCCTGGGTCGGCATAATATAAACGTCAATTTTCTGTTATTACAATTTATTTTTACCTAAATAATTTAGACTAAAAAAATGGTTAATGACCCCCATTACAATTACTACGTTTACATGCAGTTTTGAAAATGGTTTCAGTATTCAGTCAAAATTACACGAAACTGTTTACATGTAATTTTCAAAACAGGTTTACAGATTGATTTGAAAACAGTTTCGGCGCATGCGTACTTGGCCGATGTAAGTGATAAATCCTTTTCACTCCAAATTCTTCGTTTAGCTATTATTCCAATTATTTTTTCCTACTTTAGACCACTACGCACTAAAACTACACAACTGTCAGATTATTTGTAGGTTAGTAACACGAAGTAATACACAGCGACTGAAACGTTACGCTATGTACGCATGCGCAATATCGAAACTGAATTTTAAGTGTTTACATGAGTAGTTTTGAAACTAGTTTTTAAGTCAAACCTATGAAGTTTAGCTTTGGTTTGAGATAACTCAAAACCATTTTGACACTGTATACATGGCGTCTTCAAAACTGAAAACGTTTTGAAAACGGTTTGAAAACTGCATGTAAACTCAGTGAATATATACTGAGTCCATTTTTCCGTTGTAATGTCAGGAGTCAAGAATAACTTACTCTGTTTTATTAATGAATTTAATTAAAATAATTCTACGTTGGCAGATATCTGTTTCCAATTCTCATTAAATATTTTAAATATATCTGTGAAAATAATGACCGATCGAAGTGAAATCCGACGACGCTTGTTTTCATTGACCTTATACTTGGATAAAAGTAGAGCTTTGACTCGTACTGGTTCAAGTACATTAGCTATGCAACATGATATCGATAATCGATATAATAATACAGCGTGTGCTCCACCGGTTTTTATAAACTTAGAACTCCTACTCGCATTAATTGATTTTAGGTCCCTGCGTTCTTATTTACGGGTGCTATAGTTTTAATTACTAATATAATTTATAATTAATTTATTAGGAAGAAACTCTAATTGAATTTATGTAAAATTTTCTGCGAAAAAAATATGAAGATTTACACATATGAGCTAGTTATTACTTATTTAATCTATTCAAAGTTATGTGGAAGGAATTGTATCAAGTTACCTGCTTTTGAATAATTGAATATCATGTCAAATTTTCAGTGCAAAGAAAATGAAAACTTACAATTACCTACGAGTTCTAAAACAGCAGTGCTTTTTAAATATTGAACAGATGTGCTATGAATAAATACACGAATAGGCGTTCTGGGGATATTTAAAACCATATTATGGCTTTTAGAGACTAGATTCTTACGAGTACATTATCTTCTTCATCATTGCATTTGTTCATTGTTCATTCGTCGCTTCATTTGTTTCGATAATGTAAAATGACTTTTGTGGTAGTGTTTTATTTATTTATGAATAACAAATAACACATCAATTGGGTAAACGTCAAAATATTTTTTAAATAAAGATAGTGCAAAAGTCATAACAAAGTATTAAAGTTTCATAATTTTGAAAAATTAATAATTAAATAAAAAAAATCTGATGTGGCCAGCACATATAGAAAGTTCCATGAAAAAGATTCTATTTCTTGTACATTACCTTCCGGCTGTTGTATGTATTTTATATAAATTCCATATAGAAAATTTCTAGCAACAGATCCTATATTTCCAGTAAAATTATAAGACAAACACACTTATGTCAATTGCACTTGACACTGACATCTTTCAATCAGTATTTTCTTAATATAGTAGCTGATTCCATAGCTATCTACTTTATGAAATTTAATTTATTTATAATTTTTTTAACTCTATATCCATTTAATATTAAGTATAAAGTGCAGTCAATTCGTATAGAGAATAAAATATTCTTTAATATTTATAATAACATTAAATGTGAAAAAATGATGTTTAACATGGTTTTTTCAAGAAAAACTGTTAAGATCTTTAAATAAGGGTACTTCCGGTTGACCAATTATAACCAAAATCTAATCAGCTCTTCATACGGATTATTATATTATAATTTTTAGAATTGTAGTATTAGAGTTATTGCAGGCGAAAATTTTGTTATATATACACACGTACACAAATATACATACACACAGACACGCACACGCACACATACAGGCGTCATCGTAAAAGTAGTAAAATCGTATTCTAGGGACCTTAAAACATGCTTATTGATTAAAAACTCACTACCAATTTTTTTGACCAAAGACTACCTTCCTTACTAAAGGTGACGGAAGGTAAAAACATGTCATTACGGCATATTGACCATTGCTGGGTGTGCCAATCTACTTTGTACGCAGATATTGGTAATGATGATGATGACATATTCGCACCGTGTGGGCGTTTACTAGGCGTCACCCCACGGGCACTCACTGTCGTCGTTGATAGTGCACCACAGGGGTAATTTTTTCTTTTTAAAATTTGAAATAGTTTTGGCGTCGGTCAGTATTGCGTTGTGAGGTGAGCATGGTAGAATCTCTTAGTACCTACTTAGCGAGATCATGTACAAATAATTTTTTCCTGATTAATTTACGGTCGATAAATTAGGTTAGCGGTTAATTTATACATCAATTTTCCGTGCAGTCAATATTCTCGTGATCATTTTTCCGCTTTCTATTTTCCATTATCAATTTTCTTGCGATACATTTTCTGGACATAATCTTTACAAAAATTCGTAACCCCTGCTCGAAGAATGTTTCAGAATATCAAAATAATGAACTAAACATTATAATAAAATTTTATTTGCGTAAAATATGTTCTTAATAATTCGCAAGCAACTTAAGTGCTCAAACAAATTGCTTGTTAGCGTATCATTAACATGTTCGCTCTTCAAATAACTAAGTTTAGGATTTAGGGTATATAATCCTATAACCCATTTATTCATAAGGATTACGAGGTCCAAAGTGAGATGATGCTTTTGGCTGATATTCAATGTGTTTATTCTGCACATGCATTTGAATGCAAGGCATGAATATGCAGAATTCTGAGTTTGCAAAACATGTAAAAAGCGGAATGCGAATAGCGCGACTCAGTTTCAGAAGCGAATCTGCAATATGCAAGGTGTCGTCCTTTTTCGTCCTCTGTTTGTTTGATTGTTTGTCCTTAGTAAAAACAAACTGTTTTCCCAGATTCAGGAATAATAAGCGACTACTGGCGCCCGAGTTCATCGGAGTTATATGTCCCGTTGCAGAGTCAACATGAAATTTATTGTCAATTTTCAAATGGTACAAAAATATCTCAGGGGTTCTCTTTCCACAAGGATTATGATACAAGGTTTTTTAAAATTCCGTTTACATATAACAGTCACAAGGTAAAATATAATGAATTTTCACATTAGAGATTAGGTTTGGTTACTTTTTCTCATTACTGCGATTTAAATAATTATATTTTTCATGTTTTCTAAAAATATTTACCAATTGGGTTTGCAAGGAAGTATTTTACCTTTACAAATTACTGATTAAAAAGTGATTGTGATTACTTACAGATCAGGAAGCGAGGTGCTAAGTAAATAAAAAAAATCTGATGTGGCCAGCACATTACCTTCCGTCAGTTCTATTTATTTTGTATAAATGTCATACAGAAAGTTCCTTGCAAAAGATTCTATTTCTTGTACATTACCTTAAGTAATTATACAAATTCCAAACACAAGGTTTCTAGCAAAAGATCTTATATTTTCAGTAAAATTATACACATACATACTGTCAATTGCACTTGACACTGACACTTTTCAATCAGAATTTTTTTAATATAGTAGCTGTTTCCGGATTTATAGCATATCTGGCTAATATATGATATTTAATTTCTTTGTAATTTTTTAGCTCTATATCCATTTAATATGAAGAATAAAATGCATTCAAATCGTATAGAGAATAAAATATTCTGTAATATGTATAATAACATTAAATGTGAAAAAATGATATTTAACGTTTTTTCAAAACTGTTAAAATCTTCAAATGAAGGTACTTCCGGTTGACCAATTATAATCAATATCTAATCAGCTCTTCACATGGATATTTGGAATCATAGTATTAGAGGTATCGCATTAGAAAATTTTGTCACACTCACGCACACATACATACATACACACACACACACACACATACAGATATCGTCGTAAAAATAATAAAATCGTATTCTAGGGACCCTAAAACGTGCTTTTTCATCAAAAATTCACCACCGAATTTTTTGACCAGACAAAACCTTCCTTACCTAAAGGTAACGGAAGGTAACATCGATCAAAGCTTACTTAAAAAATAACAACTTTTTTAATATGTCAAATGTCCAAATCTTATTAATTTTTGTCGACCATGCAAAAAGCGTAATAAGTATTGCGATCAGTAAGTGCTCTTCTACCGATACCGGACGTTTTGGAGATCTCGATCTCCAAAATCATGCTCTATCGAATTACTGTTCTTAATACTTAAATAACAATATTTTCTTTACTGAAATGTTGTTTAGTTTAAAACGTAAAAAGTTTTCCATGCAATAGTAATAGAAAATATTACAAATGTTAAGAACTATAACAGTAAATTACAAGAAGCGATTGTTTAAAAAACAAAGTTGAATAAAAGCACGAAACAAAGAACATTTTATTTAATTAAATATTAGAAGTAGAATCAGGAATATAATGAATTTATAAGAATGAAATGAATAAAACAAGATTATATTTTTCCTTCAAAAAGGAACAAACAAAAATTATTTCAGAATGTCAGTATCTAGGACGACCAAGCACGGGCCGAAGGCAACCTCCACCTTCACTGTAACGTACCGTCTGCCGAGCGGTCGAAAGCTACGCTGGATATTCTTCTGGCAACATTCCGAGAAGCTTGCCGCCAGCCAGGCATCAGAGCTCTGCAAATTGCTCAATAAAAATACATGATAAGAATTTCTCGACGCAAATAACATCGGTTAGTTGGGAGAATAGAAGAAAACACACATATCTTTGCTAATTATGGAATTCAATTTCAAGAGAAAATAAACCAACGGAGATGAATAATAGGGGGTTCATTCTTTAATTTTCAAAAGGATATTTATCTTAAATGCATTGCTGAACAAGGTATTTAATTAAATTACAAAGAGTGGAGCATTCCTTTCCTAAACTTCTTAATTTAAAAGGTGGGAAGATCTTTTAGAAATTTCAACCGGGAATACTAATTAAGTGACTGCCTGGAAAAATGTTCAGTATGAATCTATTCGCACATATGGACAATTGAGTTTCTTACAGGAATATTTTTAATTTTTTGAAATCCGAAATACTTCCGTCAAATAATAATAAATCTAAATTAGGTACCTACGCAAAATTATTTAACCTTAAAGCACCTAATCTAACATATCGCATGTACAAATAGTCCCAAGACCTTCCTATTGACCGTAGGATACTCCAACCAATTAATCTATGAAATCCATCAAAGTTAATATATTTTTCACCTGTCTTTAATGCTCTGTATACCCTTCTTTCGGAGCATTGAGTACTTATTAAACAGCGCGACACACTTGATGGTTTAGAAACCACAGCCCAGTAACTATTGTTTATTCAACTGTATAACTGTATAAAAACAGTTGAATGTATAATTATTCGTAGATTTCGCACTAATAAAAAACAACTTACTACCTATATTGGATGATTGAAAAATTGGGACAATTCTAGATCTACAGTTTTAATTTTATATTACAAAGTTAGAGACAAACTCAATAAAACTTTTTGGATTAAAAAGGTCCTTAATTCTACTTCTGGTTTCATCGAAAGCGATATTATCGTTGATTTTTCAAAAGGAATATTAAAAATTTCCATTCAATAAGTTTCTCAGCAATTAGATTTAATTGCTATTGAATCTGTAATGGTAAATATTTTTCAAAAACAAAGTTTTTAGAGATCATTGTCCTACGATATTTTCCTTACGATCTAATATGTATTTCCGCTATTAATTTCCTGGCGATAAATTTTCTAAGCGACAATTTTTCTGGCGATCAATTTCTCGCGCTCAATTTTAAAAAATCTAATGCATGCGATTAAAGCCGGAAATAAAATCTGACTGTTATTCTATTCTTATTCCGGATCATCATGGATTTTGTGCAGGTAAATCTGTTTCAACTAATTTAATTCCTTTTATTACATTCTTGAGCGAAAACAACAAGTAGACATTATTTATACTGATTTCTGCAAAGCATTTGATCGGGTGCATCTATAATACATAAATTAAAATCGTTACTTCGATGGATAGAATCATACGTATATCTAACAGATCTCAATTCGTATACTGAAACGGTTTTAATTCTACTCTATTTGGTCCTTTACTATTTCGTTTATTTATCAATGATATACACAAATGTTTCCAATATTGTCATTTTTTTCTATGCAGACGATTTGAAAAATTATAAGTCTATAAGAAATAATGAAGACTGTAAGAGATTTCAAAAGGTCTTACACCGCTTTCATGATTACTGTAAAGAAAATTATTTATTACTTAATATTTACAAATGCTTCATTATGAATTTCACTAGAAATCGTCACAAAATAAATTGTAATTATAAAATTGATAATAGGTTTGTTCGTTTCGCTGCCTTGCGTCTACGGTTTACTGCCGCGCCCATATACTATGTATGGAAGCGGCAGTAAACCGTATACGCAAAGTAACGAAACGAACAGACCTAATGTCGCATTGGAAAATAAAACAGTAACAGTTAAAGATTCCTATAAAGTTCTTGGATTCATTTTACGTCACAGAAAACATTTTGAAAACCCAAAGTCTCTAATTTACCTATTTAATAGTATTGTAAGGTCGAAGTTAGAATATGGTTCCATTATGTGGAATCCGCTTTACAATAGTAGCATTAATCTATTAGAAAATTTAAAAAAAAATTTTTTTAGACTGTTATGTATTAAAGTTAATGTCAACATTCAAGATTATTTTCAGAGATTGCAATATTTCGATATTGTATCACTTAGAAATAGATTGATAAATGATGACACTTTAATACCCATATTCATAAACACTCGTGAAATTTTTAACGGTTCCTCATAATTTTTATCCAGTAAAAACAGTCGTCACCGACAGAAAAATCAAAATGTATTTGTCAAAAATTTTAACGAACCATTTCGAAACTTTACGAATGTTTATGAATACGGGCATAAATGTACTATGCCTGATTAACTTCCACATACTATGTGGGACATGGACAACAATGTTTATTTCATACATAACAGTCTAACACAAATAGTTCAATGCACTGTGGAATTAACAGAATTATTAATTAATATAATTCAATTTTCAGTCATGTAGATATATTTCACCTTTCTTTTTCATAATTCAAAACTGCCATTATAAAAGAAATTTCATAGATATTACAAGCATACGCACAATATTTCCATTTTCGTTACTTTTCTATGTTAATGTTGTAATCTCCTTTATTATCATGTGTAATTGATATTTATTTGTATAACTATTTGTTTTGTTAAGTAAATAAATAAATAAGTAAATAAAATATAATGATCCCAACTATGCCACCCCATAAGTTCATTTATATTTACATTATATTGTAAAAATGTATACAAAATTATTTTATCTTCTCGAAAAAATTATGCTTAAAATTCAATCCTCCCTTGAAGTATGCAAGTAAATAATAAAAGAAAGATTTATTTAAAATTCTGTCCTGTCAGAATCATCAATCTTGCATGAAACCGTAGCCGTGGGCGTTCGACATTAACGCTACCCTCTAACCGACGACAGAACCGAATGACAGCTTGTGACCCCAACCCTGGGCGTTTATTGGTTCGTACTATAGGTGTCCCAACCGCCGAAAGGGCTGGTATCGGTAAAGTGCTCTCATATTGCCATTCAAAAGGCAAAGAGGACTTTTACCGTTTTACGGAGGTCACTGCTATGATTAATAATGAACGTTGTAAATTTTTGCGGAAGTAAGGTTAAGGGTTTATGGAGGATTGATGCAATATTTAAATTTTATTATGCTATGAATTTTTGCTATACGATTAAGGTATGTACATGGTTAGCAATTTGATTAAAATTTAAAGAGATAAAAACGTATAAATTTAAAGTGAAATAAAAACTTATGATACAAGGCATTAAAAACATATTTTATCCTCAAGCGAAAAGTTTACTATAGGAGGTATTATCCGAGTATGATACTTTCCCCAAGTAGCTAAAATTAGAGATGTACAGGTTTAGTTTGAAGCTTGGCTTGAAAAAGCTAGAAAAATCTAGCCAAACCTGTCGTTTTAAAGAGCTAGAAATTTCAAGTAAAGTCCAGATTTAGTTTCAAGCCTAACATTTTTAAAATGCTTGAAATTTTAAGCCAAACCAAGTTTTACTTTCATTAAGCTTAAGCCAAGTCAAGAATAATATTTAAAAGCTTGAAATTTCAAACAAAGACAAGCTTTTAATTATCAATGAGCTTGGTTTAAAACAATCTTTTTATAAGAATTTTTGACGAGTCCGTCAAAACCGTAATCTTATGGAGGTAATGTAGTTTTCCAATATTTTTGTACCTTTGAGCAAACTTCTAAGAAACTGGAGTTTGAAAATGTATTAATATTACATCAATGTTCTTTTGGCAAATTGTCTATTTCGTTTTGGACCAATCTTAAAACATGTTCACAATTGGTCGGAGAACTATTTTTTCTTCTTATGTTTGATTTGATTTGACCCCAAATTAACTCGATAGGATTGAAAATACAGTGGTATGGTGGCAAACGCAAAACAGTATGGCCACATTTTTCGACCAATGTACCACATACATATTGTTTTTTGTAGTTTTTTATTGTAATTTTCTTCAAAATTCAGATTCACAATTGTCACTTTAACCATTGGTGTAAAATTTGTATAGACGGAACCTTTTCCTGCGGATGACATCTGCTTCGAAATTACTCACTGATCGTGTTTGTCCTGTATCACACCTTTGTTTCTTGGCTCGATATTTCTGAGTTACAATATCTCTCACAGAAGAATAAGGAACTTTGGTTAAAGTTGCTGTTTTCGCAATGCGCGCACTTTCGTTCGAATCAGATTTTAGTGAGTTAAAGACATTTAATATAATTTGCTTTGCATCTGACGGCAAATGCACTCTTTTTTATTTAAACACTCGTCTTCATCTTCACAAATATTATTTGCACTCCACGGTCTCCACATATTCATACTTATTGCTGTGTTTCGTTGTTGAAAACTAATGAGCAACTAGAATTAAATTTTACCATCTTTTATATATACATATAGTAATCTGGAGAACATTTGCAGTTGATATCCTATAAATACCCTTTGTTTTTCTTGTGAGATAGATAATTTAGATGTATCTTACAAATAGCAAAATTTTGGCAATCCCACCCTTACCACCCAGGTAACGAAGTTACCTGCTGGGACAGCGGTACACCGCAATTAGTGGTTGGACAGTAAAATTCTTATTTAAGATGTTATGCTTTAACAATATACGCTTATTACTGAACTGAGCACCTGGCTACAAGTACATTTAAATTTTGGCGTTGCCAGGTGCTTATTTCATAGGCATGTAATGTGCACTGAAAGGAGACTGTATTTGCGTGAAATGCATTTTTTTACAGTAGCAATGATTAGTGTTGTTACATAAGATTTAAAAATCATTTGTTCAAATGATTGCTGGTCGGGCTATACTTGCAAATCGTGTGGCTGGTTGTGGTTTGCCAATCAGTATTTGCAATTTGAATCTAATCGAAATCAATTATTTCAAATTATTCACTGTATTAAACGGCTAAGGGGCATTTTCCATATCGGCTATGAGTACACACTAAATAATGTTCGGTAAATTAGTTTTGCTTTGTTCAAAGCCTTTGTAAATATAGAACATGTATTTTACCTGCCACAGAATTTTTTTCTTGCATTTATACTGACTGACAGATTGTCGTTTTATGGTTTCTACAGATTATAAATGATTCGGAATCATTTGGCCACAGCGGTTTTGCCAGTTGCGGTTTTTAACAACGCGTTTTTACTCCCCAGATTATATTTACCTGAAATAAAATCAATTTCCATATTCAATCCATTCTATTCATATGTTTGTTTTTAAATTTATTTTATTTTTATCATTTCGGAGCAATTACTGAAATACTTAACTTCAATACGAGTAACATAGTTTACTCAGTATTTTTTTCTGGTTTCTTGAATACCTACTTGTACGATACTGATAGAAAAAGACTTTTTGAGCAATTGGCATTATCTGTAGTAGGGGTGAGCAACGTGTTTGTGATTGAGTTCGGTAGTATTATATTATGGGGTCTCGCGACCGCGTGCCTGATTGTCAGGTCGCCAATCTGGGGAACCGCGGGTTCTATCCCGACCGAAGCCAAGTATTTAAAATTTTAAATGACACAAAATTGACCCTTGTGGTGTACTGTCCACGCCAGAAATGAGTGTTCGTGAGGTGACGCCTGGTAAGCGCCCGCACGGTGCAAATATTTCATCATTACCGATATCTGTGTACAAAGCAGATTGGCACACCCAGCAATAGGTAACAAGCCGTAATGATATATTTATTTAATATTAAATTGTATTAATACAAATAGGGGTAAAGAAGGTATTTAAATTTAAAGTCACTTGAAAATAAAGACATCCTAGAACTTTGGTCTGCATACATGTTTAAAAAAAAAGAATACTAATATTTAGTAGCGTTCGCCCAAAAATTTCTTCGACCTGTTAGCTATACTTGTTCTAGAGTGCTAGACTATTTAGCTACCGCTATCTGTAAACATAGGTTCTTCTATTTTTCCTAAATATGAATTATTCTTAAGCATTTTTTTGCAACTAAAATTTGTTTTTTACCTCCCGCTACCCTTGGTAAGGGAGGTATAGGGATCGTGCTAAAAATCGCATATCGAGATTTTGGTAAATGACCTCGTTTTAAGGTCCCTAGAATCCAATTTTAATATTTTCACGATGATGCATGTGTTTATGTGCGTGAGTATGTGTGTATGCGTGTGTGAATCCTCCACTCTGACTCAAATAGTATCATTCAGAAAATTTTGAAACTTTGTGTTTCTACCTTATTCTAATATGGAAAGAAGCCATTAGATTTTTGTGTAAATCAGATAACCGGAAGTAGCACTTCACATGAAGTTCAAACTAGTTTTTCTTTGAAAAATACCCTTAAATGCCATTTTTCGAGATTTATGTTCTTATAAAAATTAAAGATTATCAAATGTTCTACCAGGTTTACATTAATACTTTTTCTATATATTTTATGGATAAATTTAGAAAATTATCTGAAATTTAAATTCCGGAGCCTACACTTTAAACAAACACAGATAAATGTCACGTCAAAGAACTAATCATTTCAAATTAATTATAGTAGCGTTTTAAAAAGAAAATAGTAAATAGAACTATAGTTATATGAAATGGAACACAGTTTCCAGCATAATTTAGTAATATGTAATGAAATAATAAAACTTAAATGGCGGGAGGTATTGTGTTGGCCACTTTGTGTACATTCCCATATTAGGTCAACATTTGTAGCTTTGTTATTAGACAACAATTAAAATGCAATTTGCACTGTTTGTAAATGTAAATAATAAGATAGTGTATGCTGATTATTTACTTTTGTTAAACTAGTTTTAATATGTATGTAAATTGTTTTAAAGTATACAACATTTGCGGTTTTATTTGTTTTGATTATATTCATACGATTAGAATTTTCTTTAACATTGTAATGTATTTATTCATTTGTTGTGGCCTTAAAAATTAAGTGTTTATTTACTTAATTTATTTTATTCAATTTTGTCATATTAAATCGTGTTTATTTCCTTGGATACGGACCATTAAAGTTTTTGTTTTATAAACAATTTTATTTCGCTAGCGTTTTAAAGAATTTTATTTCACTAGCGATTTTAAAATGTCAAATGTCAACCAAAATTTTTGGATTAAATTCAAATATTCAAGGTATACGCGTTATTTCGTCAAATAAAGAAGAAGAATGTTATAATTTTATGTAACGTTTGTCTTTGATTCATTTCATTGTCATATACGACTCATATTGAATTTTTTATATCTTAATCTCTAAAACAGTGTCAAAATTATGTATTTCAAAGTCTGTTATAATAAAGGTTTTATATTTATAATCAAAGTGTTTGTAGTGATTTGTGTCACCCATAAGTAAGGTCCAATAGGAATAAATCATAAATTTATTAAATAATTATACATTCATTACAGGTATTGAAAAATTCAAGAACAAATTTAACTACGAATTTAATTTTTTCATTAACGAATTTAGGTCCTAACATTGCCACCGTATAGCCTTAACATGGCAAATCTCTCTTTACTCAAACGATTTTTGGTGATATTTTCTTATTTGAGATTGGCATGCCTGTAATAAATACATTAAATATCTAGGCAACGGACAGAATAAAAAGCACAAATCATTGTTAGCAACTTAATCTTAGTCGCTTTCTTTTTACCTTCCGTCACCTTTAGGTAAGGAAGGTATTGTCTTTGGTCAAAAAATTCGATGATGAGTTTTTACTCAATAAGCACGTTTTAGGGTCCCTACAATACGAATTTACTATTTTTACGATGATGTCTGTATGTGTGTGTGTGTGTGTGTGTGTGTGTGTGTGTGTGTGTGTGTGTGTGTGTGTGTGTGTGTGTGTGTGTGTGTGTGTGTGTGTGTGTGTGTGTGTGTGTGTGTGTGTGTGTGTGTGTGTGTGTGTGTGTGTGTGTGTGTGTGTGTGTGTGTGTGTGTGTGTGTGTGTGTGTGTGTGTGTGTGTGTGTGTGTGTGTGTGTGTGTGTGTGTGTGTGTGTGTGTGTGTGTGTGTGTGTGTGTGTGTGTGTGTGTGTGTGTGTGTGTGTGTGTGTGTGTGTGTGTGTGTGTGTGTGTGTGTGTGTGTGTGTGTGTGTGTGTGTGTGTGTGTGTGTGTGTGTGTGTGTGTGTGTGTGTGTGTGTGTGTGTGTGTGTGTGTGTGTGTGTGTGTGTGTGTGTGTGTGTGTGTGTGTGTGTGTGTGTGTGTGTGTGTGTGTGTGTGTGTGTGTGTGTGTGTGTGTGTGTGTGTGTGTGTGTGTGTGTGTGTGTGTGTGTGTGTGTGTGTGTGTGTGTGTGTGTGTGTGTGTGTGTGTGTGTGTGTGTGTGTGTGTGTGTGTGTGTGTGTGTGTGTGTGTGTGTGTGTGTGTGTGTGTGTGTGTGTGTGTGTGTGTGTGTGTGTGTGTGTGTGTGTGTGTGTGTGTGTGTGTGTGTGTGTGTGTGTGTGTGTGTGTGTGTGTGTGTGTGTGTGTGTGTGTGTGTGTGTGTGTGTGTGTGTGTGTGTGTGTGTGTGTGTGTGTGTGTGTGTGTGTGTGTGTGTGTGTGTGTGTGTGTGTGTGTGTGTGTGTGTGTGTGTGTGTGTGTGTGTGTGTGTGTGTGTGTGTGTGTGTGTGTGTGTGTGTGTGTGTGTGTGTGTGTGTGTGTGTGTGTGTGTGTGTGTGTGTGTGTGTGTGTGTGTGTGTGTGTGTGTGTGTGTGTGTGTGTGTGTGTGTGTGTGTGTGTGTGTGTGTGTGTGTGTGTGTGTGTGTGTGTGTG
The DNA here is from genome assembly GCA_963082715.1 of Harpalus rubripes. Taxonomy (NCBI): domain Eukaryota; kingdom Metazoa; phylum Arthropoda; class Insecta; order Coleoptera; family Carabidae; genus Harpalus; species Harpalus rubripes. The sequence continues at coordinate 53,834,058 of OY720457.1, read as the reverse complement.
TGTGTGTGTGTGTGTGTGTGTGTGTGTGTGTGTGTGTGTGTGTGTGTGTGTGTGTGTGTGTGTGTGTGTGTGTGTGTGTGTGTGTGTGTGTGTGTGTGTGTGTGTGTGTGTGTGTGTGTGTGTGTGTGTGTGTGTGTGTGTGTGTGTGTGTGTGTGTGTGTGTGTGTGTGTGTGTGTGTGTGTGTGTGTGTGTGTGTGTGTGTGTGTGTGTGTGTGTGTGTGTGTGTGTGTGTGTGTGTGTGTGTGTGTGTGTGTGTGTGTGTGTGTGTGTGTGTGTGTGTGTGTGTGTGTGTGTGTGTGTGTGTGTGTGTGTGTGTGTGTGTGTGTGTGTGTGTGTGTGTGTGTGTGTGTGTGTGTGTGTGTGTGTGTGTGTGTGTGTGTGTGTGTGTGTGTGTGTGTGTGTGTGTGTGTGTGTGTGTGTGTGTGTGTGTGTGTGTGTGTGTGTGTGTGTGTGTGTGTGTGTGTGTGTGTGTGTGTGTGTGTGTGTGTGTGTGTGTGTGTGTGTGTGTGTGTGTGTGTGTGTGTGTGTGTGTGTGTGTGTGTGTGTGTGTGTGTGTGTGTGTGTGTGTGTGTGTGTGTGTGTGTGTGTGTGTGTGTGTGTGTGTGTGTGTGTGTGTGTGTGTGTGTGTGTGTGTGTGTGTGTGTGTGTGTGTGTGTGTGTGTGTGTGTGTGTGTGTGTGTGTGTGTGTGTGTGTGTGTGTGTGTGTGTGTGTGTGTGTGTGTGTGTGTGTGTGTGTGTGTGTGTGTGTGTGTGTGTGTGTGTGTGTGTGTGTGTGTGTGTGTGTGTGTGTGTGTGTGTGTGTGTGTGTGTGTGTGTGTGTGTGTGTGTGTGTGTGTGTGTGTGTGTGTGTGTGTGTGTGTGTGTGTGTGTGTGTGTGTGTGTGTGTGTGTGTGTGTGTGTGTGTGTGTGTGTGTGTGTGTGTGTGTGTGTGTGTGTGTGTGTGTGTGTGTGGATGTGTGTGTGTGTGTGTAACAAAATTTTCGTCTGCGATAACTCTAATACTACAGTTACAAAAATTATAATTTTTTCGTATACTTCTTCGTTACATCCATAGGAAGAGCTGATTAGATTTTGGTTACAATTGGTCAACCGGAAGTACCATCATTTGAAGATTTTAACAGTTTTTCTTGAAAAAACTATGTTAAATATAATTTTTTCACATTTGATGTTATTATAAATATTAAAGAATATTTTATTCTCTTTACGATTTGAGTGCATTTTATACTTAATATTAAATGGATATAGAGTTAAAAAATTATAAATAAATTAAATTTCAGAAAGTAGCCATAGCTGTGGAAACAGCTACTATATTAAGAAAATTCTGATTGAAAGATGTCAGTGTCAAGTGAAATTTACATACTGTGTCTGTCTTATAATTTTACTGGAAATATAGGATCTTTTGCTTTCTGTATGGAATTTGTATAAAATACATACAACTGCTTTAAGGTAATGTACAAGAAATAATAATAATAAATCCTTTATTTCTGCAGATACATTACACTGTATATAGAAAACGTCACAAAATAATAATTTTCTGTATGAAATTTGCATAAAATACATGCAACTGCCGGAAGGTAATGTACAAGAAATAGAATATTTAATTTAGCAAGGAACTTTCAGTATGAAATTTGTACAAAATACATAGAACTGACGGAAGGTAATGTGCTGGCCACATCAGATTTTTATCAAGAAGGTCAACTCCGAGTAGCACGCATCTACCCTAAATCATTCTTTTTAAAAAAGGATAAATGATCTTATACTACCCATTTTCTTCGTCCCCGCCCCCGCGAAGCACCACCTTTGAAACAGGATCAAATAAATCCTGAACTGATCCCGAATGTCATTGTCACGTCAGTAGGACTGACTGTTATGTATTTTGTCTATTTTGTAAGTATTTGATATTAAAATGACATAAATAGAAGAAATTAATTAGTTTGAAACGTTATGTCATGTTTCTTTACCATAAGAAATACATCCATATTTAAATACTCAAAGGTAAAAGAATTTAATGTCAAAATCAAATCACATATACAACAGACTATAACCACAAGCAAATTCAGTATATTATTATATTATAAATATAGTGCTATATATGTTTTTATCTTGCACTTCTTATTTTAAAAAATATACTGTTCTTTTTAGGAGTAGTTCAGTTCAGTTCAGTACGAAGTAAGATCAGTTCATTTTCCCCTATAAAAAATTCTCTTAATGGAAATTGTCAAATATTTTTATAAAAAAAATAATGTAAATGAAAGCCTCTACTGAGAAAATAGTATAAAACACACTTTACAAAAGGCAATTCAAGCACTCGTTCGTTCGCCTACTCGCCGCTGCGCGCTCGTGAGCTAATTTGCAACTCGTGCTAGAATACGTTGCCTTCTATAACTTACGTTTTAATATACTATTCTAAATTTTATTCAAACCCATTATTTTAATTAGCCAATCACTTCTATTTCCATTAGGACTGCTGAAAATATATTGCATACCAATTTTCTACTTGCATTTTTATGATAATAAACTATGAGTTTAAAATGGCTAGAAAAACTTCTTTCCGTCAATGAATTTTAAATAAACCAGCATTTAAATTTACATTTAAATTGTTTCCGAACGATAATTATAGGGATTACTTGGGTTTCCACATAGAAAGACAAATATTTTTTCGTGAAAATTGTTGCGGAAGAATTGAAAGAAATAAGCGGAGACCTTTTGCGTCTTTGCGATATATGATCAAAGGCTTTGGATTTAACTGGCTGACCATAAATGTTTATATTTTCTTCTGATCATTGGCTACTGCTGCAAATATAGCTTTGTGGGTTTATATATCAAAGAAACGGTATACTGCCCTTGCATTTGTGATAAAACTTTTTCTGCAAATGGACATTTTATGCAGCATAACTACAAATGAAAGTAAATTGCAATATAAAAAAAATATACAGGTGAACACTAGAAACCGTGACATAAACGATTAGCACGGCAAAACAGTTTTTTCAAAATATTATCTGTCCCGAAAAACATTATTTAGTGCTTTATTGATAAAGATTTAGAAAATAAATTTCATAATTTTTGGATGCTAAATTTTTTAAATTTATGAATTTGGTGTATACCTAATTTACCGGTTTCAGGATATTAATCCATTGTTTACATGTAAAAAAGTAGGCTGGTAACTATGTAATAAATGCATGTGTACACTAATATTATTACTGTACTGTTTTTTAATACTGTTCACTTTATTCTAAAATAATAAAAATGAGGAATAAAGCACTTAATTTGAATATTTGTCATATTGACATATTTCAAAATAATTGTTTTGTTAACCATAACATTCTGAAAGTAGCATTAATGAAAGAATTAAAAAAATAATATTTATTAATAATTACTACGTTTACATGCAGTTTTGAAAATGGTTTTACAGATTTATGTGGAAACAGTTTTGGCGCATGCGCATTTGACTGATGTAAGTGATAGATTCTCTTCACTCCAAATTTGTTGTTTTGTCATTCTTCCAATTATTTTTTCTACTTTGTACCACTACGCACTAAAACTACACAACTGTCAGTTCATTTATAGGGTAGTAACACCACGTAACATAAAGCGACAGAAACCTTATCTATGTACGCATGCGTAATATCGAAACTTGAAGATTCTTGTTTCTGGATTGCAAGATTCTTCCAGTTCTTCGGAAACCGCCTGGTGGATAATTTTGAAGTTGTTTTTAATTTGAAGATTAATCCAGAAACAAGAATCTTCAACTTATAATAGTTTTATATGCAATGTTGATATGTACGCACGTTTTTTATTTATTTATTGTAATTTTGACGAAAGTTTCGACCTTAAAACTTTTCATTTTCATGTTTTTCTAAATTTATCATTGAAACGTTGTAAGTAACTCCAATTTCTACAAATTTTAAAAAAATGTTAATTATTTTGACCATGTGGTTTATATAAAAATGTATTTCAGACCCTGATGATGGTCAAATTGTGACCGAAACGTTGGTTATATGTTTTAAATTTCAATAAAATTTCAACAAGAAGTGACTACAGCTCCGTTATTTTCCCTTTATCAATACTTTCTACAGTCGAATCATTCCTAACCAGTTTTGAAAACGGTTTGAAAAATCCATGTAAACTTAGTAAATGTCATCATTTTCTGAAATTGATAAACTATTGTACAAACCACGGATGTTATGAATAATAACAAGCCTTAAATATCTTAAAACCAATATCTGCGGCAGTTATGATATGCATAACATTCCTAGGTTTGTTAATAGCTATTAAAGATATGATAAAAATGGAGTCAAATTCAGCATTCTTTTTTAACTTAAAAAGTTTATCTAAAGCTCGTTTAACACTGTTACCATTTTGAATTTTGTTCACAAATTTTTGTGATAGAATAGCACCTCTTATATTGTCATAACATTCGTTTCCAATGAAATAATATGTTATTAATTTTTTTTACAAAATTTGATATTTGACCGTGTCAGTCTTAAAAAAAACAAAATAAAGAGATACATTTGTAATGATACATAAATAAGATTCAAAAGTAACCCCTGTTGTGCACTCTCCACGCCAGCAATGAGTGGGCGTGTAGTGGCACGTGGTAAATACCCACAAATCATCATTACCGATATGTATCTGCATATAAAGCAGATTGGCACATCCAGTAATGGGTAATATGCCCTGATGATATATTTATTTCTTTATTTTCATTAATAAGGTAAAGGTACAAGATATTTTCATGGTTACTAGATACGATCAATATAATGCAGAATTCCGCCCATTATCTTTAATTTTGACCAATTACGACATAGTTTCCTTGCCAAAACCCTTCAACACTTACACCACTTCACTGCACTTTTTACGATTTTTTACATAAAATTTTAATGTAGAGATCCTATGTCCCGTCCCAAAATTCTTCGACAATATGTAGCTAAAAAATTCTCGTAAATTAGACGCGACTCCTTTATTAATTTTCTGGAAATTTTATTTTGTCTTTGCTCCACATTGTAACAGCCGGCTGCAAAAGCTTCGTATCGCTCATTGTTTCGTATTTATTTAGTTAATTTTGACAAGGATATTTATCTTCCCTGTTAACGACAGTTGTAGAATATTGTGTGTGTATAGAGTAATGAAGTTAAAGCCCTTTCGTAACTCCTCTATTTTTAATCCCATTCTCAATCCAAAGCTCGAGCATGATGTCATTAAACTAGTAATATATCATTCTGCAGACGAGAGCACTCAGACTCAGACATCACGGGCGAAGACGTTTAAATTTCCTTTTCGCACATATCATTTCACCTTTTGCTCCTTCCTTCTTCCTCTTGTCACCTGATTCGCCTATCTTTCGCTCGCTTGTCGCTAGTCGTTCTCGTTTGTTTCTGTGATAGTTATATTTTGTTGCTTTGGAAACTGTGTCACAACAACAATCGCGCTTTTAGGGCATTATGCTCTTGCTGTTGCCTGCAGATAATTTAAATTAATGTTTCTGTTATTGAGCACTTGTAAGATACTCGGAATGGCCACAATAGGAAATCAATGGACGGTCTATTTATGGTCTCTTCAAATATTTAAAAGCTAGGATGTACAATGAAATTTCTTCAGTTTAATTTGATGATGTTAAATAAATTGCAGTTATACAAGGCTGTCTAACAACTCGCACCCCAGAGCGAGTGAGGAAACACGAAACTGCACTCGGATGTATAATTTCGAAGAAAAAAATCTAGCTTAAAAGATATTCGAGAAAAGTCGTCTTAAAATTGACCAATCAGAGACCTACACCTTTAACGTGTGTTTGCCGTAATTTTACGTTACTAGGGTTTTATACGACTGTAGTTTTCGAAAAATGTCAGTGTCAAATTAAATTTGACAAGGTGAATAAAAAAGGCAAATTATTACCATGTATTCAGCCGCTTATTACTTGATTATAATTTTCGGAGAATGTGGACGTAACGCCAGAGAGGCAGCACGAGTCTATTCGGAACGTTTTCCGGATAGAAATCTTGTGGATCATAAAGTGATATTGAGAGCCATCGCAAGGACGCATGATACCGGTCAAGTTATGCCAGATCAAATGACAATAATATTTTCGTTTAACACAATTTACACAGCTGCTACAACACGTTGTACTGTACGATATAAATGATGATCTTGGATGACACCTTCGCTAACCTAAATTTGTTGACAGTGAAAAGTCAACTCTAAAGTGTCAAAATTACAGTAAGGGCCACTTTTACAATCATTAGATAAACCTCGTATAACGCAATACCAGGTATAAAATTGGAAATTGCATTTTACAAACCTCGGATAAACCTCAGATAGAATAAACACCAGTATTTCTTATCTCATGGAAATCGGTCGTATAAACCTTTGATAACTTTATCCCTTGTTCTTATGGATACCACGTAAACATAAACGATATTTTGTTATTCAATGTCAATCAAGTATTTCATCATCACTGTCAGAATCAAAAATAACATTTATATCATCTAACATCGTGAAAAATGCAAATAAGAAGGCAAAAATAATAACAATATTGAAGAAAAATAGTCTAACAAGAAGATAATTTTATTGTGCCAGTACCAACCTAAAGTGATTTAACGTAATTCCTGGTATAACTATCGGACAGATAAAATAGCATTGTAAAAGACAGTCTTGTTTATCGAAGGTGGTAGAATTGCCAGGATAAAGTTATACCTAAGTCAAACAAATTCTGTAACTCACTAGTAGTATTTTTAAAACCAGTTTCATTTTGTAATAATATCATCACTCCTCAAGATATCCTTCCGGGGTTGGTGGATTAAAAAGTCTTGTAACTCCGTTATGCAAACAGCCGCAAATTGTTTTCTTCTATTTGTTGGCAACCTATTGTCGTCGGCAATTGTTAGTTTCGTCTGGGGCGCGAGTTGTGAGACACCTGTATAATTGCTTAAATAGTAACTCTAAAGAGAATTATTACTGTAATAATTTTATAGTCTTTATTCGTTCACAAAATGTTTCCACTGTTTCTTGTCTGTTGCACAAATTTAACAGGTTTGCTACCGTCGGCTACTATAGTGGACTTTGCGGTTCTTCCTGGTGAACCACGGCCACTGTAGTGGTCACGGATTAGTACATATGACAAGTGACTATTGACGAGGAGTTTCTTCAATTATTTTGAGTTACACAGTTATTATAGAAGAAATTGTCATAGCAGCTGTTACTTTTGTTTACATGCGTAGTTTACGCAAGCCACACTACAAGCTGGGGTCCATTCCTTTTGCCCCACTGCTGTAAGTTTCTGCTTCACAACAAACGCTAGCACGCGGGGTCTAACGGAGTTATTAAAAGTCTTTGGGAGGTACATATCATATTTGCGGTGTGTACTGCGCATTATTTTTTTTAAAGTCACAAACTATTTTCACGTTTAAATATTTATATAATTAAATCTCTTTTACTACACCAGATAAACTACATATTTCTTTCAATAAATATCGAAAACATTTGATATTAAATTTAATATAAAAATATTTTCGAATGTTTGTGAAAGAAACATTGAATTTACTTTTAATCTTTTAAATTTTTAAATTCAAGAGGTGCATTCTGCCCGCATTACAAAATAGATGCATGCTGCCCGCATTACAAACTTGAGTTTTGGAATCACCGCCAGAGGTCTCTGTCGACCAAACCCCCATTTCAATCTTTTAAAATAACACGGAGCTGTCAAGTCTCTCTTTGTTTGAGGTTGTTTGATAGCTGTTTATTTTAATAAGTGGCTGAATGAAAATAATATAATAGTCAACTATTCTATATTGACTATTATATTTTATAATGTTGCTCATCGATGTCTCGCCCAAATTAAAGGAAAAAGTAGAGTGGTTGTAAATGACATAGAATTATAAGGGGAAGCAATTTTCACTTAAAGTGCAAATTAGGTAGGGTCTAAAGTCTAAAGTGAATGTTAATGTAGGTACCATTATGACAAGTCCGCCCTTACCTATCAAAAACATTTCTTGGTCTTCCTCGTCTTCTCTTCTCTTATTTTGGCTGTACGAACCTTCTTTACGCTCTATAAATAATATACATAATAAAATGAAAGTGTCTACAATCCCGAATGCGACATTGTTATGTTACGTCCTATTTTTGCAATCTGTTTCTTTTATTATTAATTTATTCTGTTCAGTAGTTATTGCCCTTGTCACAAGCAATAATTGTCACTCTTTAGCATTGCTGGTCGAATGTCTTCAGGGTTATTAAATTTATATATTTTATACTTTTGAGAATTTGCAAGTCTGAGCCGCTTCGCAGACTTGAGCGAAGAGAGACATTCTGTCTATGATCGTCGTTGTAGCTGCATCTCAGGGTTGGTTATTATTTTTCACTCGTTGATTTCGTATTGTTGGAAGAATTTTAACGTGCCCGTTATTTGGGGATTTAACTGAGAAAAGTAGCTGAGGGAAATATTGTTCCCGCGGAAAATTGTTCCGGATTTTTGGCACTTCGATCACTGATATACTTTAAGCCACTCAAGATCTTAGGTATTTATATTTGTTAATAATGTTTAGCCCGGTTGTAGAAATATTTATATAGTATTTTTGTATTAATATTTTGATTTTTGTGAAGTATAAATTAGTAAAAGTAACATTTAACTTGTATTTGTCGACCTGTCAAATTGGCAATGCTAATTGAGTTCTCCCTTTTAGGCTTTTATTTTATGGTTTCTCCTTCGTTATTATTTTGGTTTTACTTTGTAACCCATTGATATTGGGAATACATTGTGTGGGAAACATATTGTTGGATCGGGATTTCGAGTCCGGGAAACATATTGTTGGATCGGGATTTCGAGTCCTGATTTTTGTGGATAACACCTTGCTGGAGGATTTTATGGAAAATTGGATGAGATTGACACCTCGTGTTTGAAGCGGAAGTTGGTTACGCCATTTTGGAAACGTCACGCCACATCCCTACCACACTATTACGTCACTACCGCCGACGCCTCTCCAAATACATGCAGCTAAGCTCCATTTTGTTTTCTTTATTTATTTGTTTGAATTTAAAGTTCATTGAGTTTAATAATCGTACTATATTTGATATTTGTATTTTGATTACATCGTTTGTCATAATTTTGAATCTTACTGATTATTGTTTTATATTGTTATGTACTAGCTCACGCGAGTCTTATAATTTTCATTGTGAGGAATTTTCATTTAGGGTTTGTTTCGGTTTAGGAAGGGTTAGGACTAAGTTTATTTTATTTTAACGTATGTTGCGCACGCACTACCCTGCTTGGTCGACCAAACACACGTATTGCGCCTATTGTTGCGTTTTATATTTCATATATTATACGTTCTTTCGACGTCTACGGTCCTCGCTCATTCGCGTACCACGCATCCCCTATCTGGTGCACTTTGTATTCCGAATTAATCTTTTTTTTTGGGTTACTAATATCTCGCATGAGTTATATTATTGCCTTAATATTTTTTTTACTGTTATCAATTATTTACCTTTACAATTTACTTCGTTCTTATAACTGTATTAAGTAAAACTTTTAATATATGTTTCATTTCAAGTTCAAACGGAGCTTATTTGTTTATTGAATATCGAATCACACCTAGTACTATTGCTTATCCTCCACATATTGGTATTTTCGAGGTTGTGTACCATTTTAAGAATAAACAACCATCGTGGCGCCCTTTTTATATTTCAAGTGTTTAGTTTGATTTTAATTGCGTATTTGGGAATCGCACTAACCCACTCCCGTCTCCACTGTCTAAAAGCTGGCGGCCGCATTCCTGAAGAACTTGGGTGCGTTACACTTGCCTTTCTCATGGTAAAACCCTTAAGGTTGTTACAGCACGTAGCAAGATTTTTGGCGCCCAACGTCGTGGGGCACCTTGCGCAATAAAGTTTGGGCAATTTGGAAAAAAAAAAAAATAAAAAATTGAAAAATTTTTAGTTTTTAAAAAAAAAAAAAATTTTTTTTGTTTATTTGGAAATATAATAGTAATTAATCTGGTACATATTTATTACTGCATGGTAGGGTAGATTGTAAGTTATTTTGAATTTTTTTTTTGTTTGGTTGAGTTTCGAATAATCTGTATTATGGAGTTTAAACTAGATATTGATAGATTGTCGCAAAATGAATTACAATATGAGTTACAAATTCGTGGAGTTACTGACTTAGCTGACGCTAATGTACGACGTAAGACACTACGTAATTTGATGAAATTGGAAAAGCTTAATTCTTCATTTAAGTTGCCAGCATATCCGTATACATTTGATGAAGATCACGAGGCAGTTAAAAAGACCCTTACTGAAATTGATGAATTAATACAAGAGTTTGATGGGAACAAATCTTCGGGTAGTCATAAGAAAATTTCCTCTAAAATAGCACATTGTTATGAGCGTATTACGCGAATGCCAGCTTCTAGCAGTGAAGAAGAGCAAACTCGGTCAAAACTTTTGATCCGAATTATGAATTCGTGGTCCAATGTGTCAATTAAAAGTGAAACCAACGCCAAATCTTCGACGCCGAAACATCCTGGTATTCTAGATTTTCAGTCGTTGCATATCGCTGATGAATCTTTGGATGAGGACAATTTAGAAAGTACAGGTACCGAAGATACTTGTGCAGATTTATCTCCCATGCAGGTCAAACCTAAAACAATATTGCCCGCTCATTGGAACTTAAAGTTCACTGGTGATATTAAAGATATGTCACTAGGTTCATTTTTGGAACGTGTTGATGAGCTTTGTATTGCTAGAAACGTTACTAGAGTTCAGTTATTTAATTCCGCGATAGATTTATTCCAAGGTAAAGCGTTGATCTGGTATCGTGCTAATAAAAGCCAGTTTTCATGTTGGAATGAACTTGTAACTCAATTGCGCGAAGTTTTCCTACCATACAACTTTGACGAGAGATTGTTTGATGAAATTAAATCGCGTTGTCAAGGTCCAGACGAAACTATTGATATTTATATAGCTATTATGGAGACAATGTTCAGCCGATTGAATACGACAGTCTCAAAGGAGACTAAACTTAGAATTCTTTTGCGTAACCTTCACCCCAAATTACAAACTCAGTTATCGCTTGTAGACGTTGAATCTATTGAACAATTAATTAAGCTAGGCAGACGATTGGAGCAAAAATTTGAAACAATGGATGGATACATTGCTCCTTCGGCAAACAGAAGTAAACGGTCCGTGGAACCCGCATTATGCTATGTGGCCAGTGAGTCAGAAGCAGACAAAAGCCAACGTAAGTCTGACAGCAGTGGTTCCGTTAATGTGTCAGTCCCTCCTCGCAAAAGTAGAAACAACAAATTGACTTGCTTTAATTGTGGTAGTTCGGATCACTTAGTTAGAGATTGTGATCAAACTTTTGTTAAAAAATGTTACGGCTGTGGTACTCCAAATGTCACTAAAACAACTTGCCAAAAGTGTAATAGTTCGGGAAAAGCCAATCGCAGGTGATAGCAGATCGGTTACCATCTGTCGACGTTAATATAAATCCGGTCCTCGATTTTATTCTTGCTCATGTTAGGGACGATGAGAGACCCTATCTCTCTGTCGATATTTTGGGTCGTAGTATTACGGGTTTGTTAGATACCGGCGCTTCACGTACAATTGTTGGTAGCAAAGGTTGGAACTTTTTGCAAAATATTGGATTCGGTTTAAATTCTTGTCGTAAGACATATTGTACTGTCGCTAATGGACAGAAACTTGTAGCTCTCGGTTCGGCACATGTGCCATTCGCCATTGAAAATAAGACCGAATGGATTGAGGTTTTAGTTATTCCAGAGTTGTCGCATACACTCATATTTGGTATAGATTTTTTTAAGCAAATGGGAATAGTACCCGATTTGCGTAGCGGTAATTGGAAATTTAGCATTAAAGATTGTAACGTAGCGCCCGTAGATAGTCAAAAGTTTTCGCTAGATAAAATACAATCGGAGGCTTTAAGAAAAGTAGTAGATAAGTACTTTTCAAAATTAAGTGACAAATTAGGTTGTGCCAAACAAGTACTACATCATATTAGATTGACTGATCCTAATCAGATGCCCATTAAGCAGAGATACTATCCTGTTTCTCCCGCGGTACAGGCTGAAATTGATAAACAATTATTCGATATGGAAGCCAATGGAGTTATAGAGAGGTCCGATTCGGATTGGGCTTCACCCATACTGATGGTTCCTAAAAAGGATGGTTCGTGGCGCTTTTGCGTTGATTTTAGAAAGGTCAATGCGGTAACGCAACGTGATGCGTATCCTCTTCCTTATATGTCGAGCATATTAGATAGACTAAAAAATGCTAAATTTATCTCGAGTCTGGATATAAAATCAGCATATTGGAACATTCCGTTGTCTGAAGAGTCTAAGAAGTTTACGGCTTTTACTGTTCCCGGTCGTGGTTTATGGCAATTTACGCGATTAGCTTTTGGTCTCCATGGAGCTCCAGCAACTTTTCAGAGATTTATTGATAAAGTTTTAGGGCCAGAATTAGAGCCATATGTTTTTAAGTATTTAGACGATATTATTGTTATAGCCGACACTTTCGATAAACATTTGGAAGTACTCGAAGAAGTACTAAAGCGACTTATAGAGGCGGGCTTGAGTTTGAATAAAGAAAAATGTTCCTTTGTTGTTCCGGAATTAAAATATTTAGGTTACGTTGTTAATGCTACCGGACTAGCTGTTGACCCAGATAAAGTATCAGCCATTTTGCAAATTCCTATTCCTCATACAGTAGCCGAAGTTCGTAGAATGCTCGGTGTAGCAAGTTGGTATAAGAGATTTATTCCAAACTATTCGGAAGTTTGTGCCCCTTTGAATAGATTGACCCGAAAATCGGTTAAGTTCAAGTGGGATGATGACTGTAATAGAGCGTGGATTAAAATTAAGCACTACCTTATTAGTGCTCCGATATTGAGTTGTCCTGATTTTTCGCTGCCATTTACGATTCAAACTGACGCATCGTCATACGGTTTAGGCGCTGTTTTAACTCAGGCTACTAGTGACGGAGAGAAAGTGATTTGTTACTTGAGTAGATCACTAACTCGTTTAGAACGAAAGTATACTGTAACTGAACTTGAATGTTTAGCGGTTTTGTGGGCCATAGAAAAATTGCGACAATATGTAGAAGGATCTTATTTCACGGTCGTAACTGACCACCATAGTTTGTGTTGGCTTCATAATTTGAAAGATCCATGTGGACGTTTGGCGAGATGGGCTATTCGGCTCCAACAGTATAATTTCAAAATTATTCATAGGAAAGGGCGCGACCATCACGTTCCAGATACCTTAAGTAGAAGCGTGCCAGTTGTTGATAGTTGTAACGTTGGGAAGGAGACGAAATTTTGTTCTTGGTACAGTAAAATGTTAAATAATGTCTTGTCTAATCCTTTAAAATTTCCGGCATGGCGCGTCGATGATGATAAGTTATACCATTATTACAATAATCGTATTTCTGGGTTAGATAGCGACGAGTACAGTTGGAAACGTGTTATACCTAATGCGGAGAGATTGAATATCTTAAAAAGGATGCATGATGCCCCTACTTCAGGACATTTAGGTGTTTTTAAAACGTACAATCGCATTTTACAAAAATATTATTGGCCTCGCATGAAATCGGATATAGCTCGTTATGTTAAGAATTGTAAAATTTGCTCGGCTAATAAAACGGAACGAAAACTACCTGCTGGACTTATGGCTCAACGTTTCATCGTAGATAGACCATGGAAACAAATTAGCATAGATTTGATTGGACCCTTAATTAGGTCAACTTCGGGCTACCAATATATTCTCACTGTAGCTGATACGTTTAGTAAATTTGTTTTAACATTTCCCCTTAGGAAAGCTACTGCTACTGCCATTATAAAACATTTAGAAAAGGACGTATTTTTATTATTTGGAAGCCCCGAATCAATTTTAGTTGATAACGGCACACAATTTCGTTCAAAAGAATTTAGGCGGCTCGCTGATAGGTATAACGTCAAGCTAAGGTTTAATGCCAACTATCATGCTCAGGCTAATCCTGTCGAAAGAGTGCATTCCACCCTTAAACAAAGTATCCGCTCGTACATTGGTGAGAACCAACGTAAATGGGAAGATAACCTGCAGAAGATATCTTGTGCCTTACGTACCTCAGTTCATGAAAGTACTAAATGTTCCCCATTCTTTGTAAATTTTGGAAGGGAAATTTCATTTGTGGACGAAATGATAAAGTCGGTCCCAGATCGAGTAGGCTCATTGGAGGATAAAGAGAAGCATAGAAAAGCATTCCAGGACATTTACGTTAAAGTGAGAGAACGTTTGAAGGAAGTAAATGACAAGACTAAGCGTCGTTATGACTTAAGGCGTAGAGATGTGCAATATTTACCTAATGAACTAGTTTGGCGTAGGAATTACGTATTGTCCGATGCTTCTAAGTATTTTAGTTCGACTTTAGCCCCAAAATACATTGGCCCCTTTACGGTTATTAAAAAGTTGTCTCCGTGGACATATGAACTGCAAAATGATGTTGGAAAGAATTGTGGCGTTTGGCATGCCAAAGATTTAAAGCCTTACTCAGTAGATGAGAATTTTGAATCGTAGTATATGTTGTCGTTGACAACCTTCTCTTTAGGAAGGGGGGAGTTGTTACGTCCTATTTTTGCAATCTGTTTCTTTTATTATTAATTTATTCTGTTCAGTAGTTATTGCCCTTGTCACAAGCAATAATTGTCACTCTTTAGCATTGCTGGTCGAATGTCTTCAGGGTTATTAAATTTATATATTTTATACTTTTGAGAATTTGCAAGTCTGAGCCGCTTCGCAGACTTGAGCGAAGAGAGACATTCTGTCTATGATCGTCGTTGTAGCTGCATCTCAGGGTTGGTTATTATTTTTCACTCGTTGATTTCGTATTGTTGGAAGAATTTTAACGTGCCCGTTATTTGGGGATTTAACTGAGAAAAGTAGCTGAGGGAAATATTGTTCCCGCGGAAAATTGTTCCGGATTTTTGGCACTTCGATCACTGATATACTTTAAGCCACTCAAGATCTTAGGTATTTATATTTGTTAATAATGTTTAGCCCGGTTGTAGAAATATTTATATAGTATTTTTGTATTAATATTTTGATTTTTGTGAAGTATAAATTAGTAAAAGTAACATTTAACTTGTATTTGTCGACCTGTCAAATTGGCAATGCTAATTGAGTTCTCCCTTTTAGGCTTTTATTTTATGGTTTCTCCTTCGTTATTATTTTGGTTTTACTTTGTAACCCATTGATATTGGGAATACATTGTGTGGGAAACATATTGTTGGATCGGGATTTCGAGTCCGGGAAACATATTGTTGGATCGGGATTTCGAGTCCTGATTTTTGTGGATAACACCTTGCTGGAGGATTTTATGGAAAATTGGATGAGATTGACACCTCGTGTTTGAAGCGGAAGTTGGTTACGCCATTTTGGAAACGTCACGCCACATCCCTACCACACTATTACGTCACTACCGCCGACGCCTCTCCAAATACATGCAGCTAAGCTCCATTTTGTTTTCTTTATTTATTTGTTTGAATTTAAAGTTCATTGAGTTTAATAATCGTACTATATTTGATATTTGTATTTTGATTACATCGTTTGTCATAATTTTGAATCTTACTGATTATTGTTTTATATTGTTATGTACTAGCTCACGCGAGTCTTATAATTTTCATTGTGAGGAATTTTCATTTAGGGTTTGTTTCGGTTTAGGAAGGGTTAGGACTAAGTTTATTTTATTTTAACGTATGTTGCGCACGCACTACCCTGCTTGGTCGACCAAACACACGTATTGCGCCTATTGTTGCGTTTTATATTTCATATATTATACGTTCTTTCGACGTCTACGGTCCTCGCTCATTCGCGTACCACGCATCCCCTATCTGGTGCACTTTGTATTCCGAATTAATCTTTTTTTTTGGGTTACTAATATCTCGCATGAGTTATATTATTGCCTTAATATTTTTTTTACTGTTATCAATTATTTACCTTTACAATTTACTTCGTTCTTATAACTGTATTAAGTAAAACTTTTAATATATGTTTCATTTCAAGTTCAAACGGAGCTTATTTGTTTATTGAATATCGAATCACACCTAGTACTATTGCTTATCCTCCACATATTGGTATTTTCGAGGTTGTGTACCATTTTAAGAATAAACAACCATCGTGGCGCCCTTTTTATATTTCAAGTGTTTAGTTTGATTTTAATTGCGTATTTGGGAATCGCACTAACCCACTCCCGTCTCCACTGTCTAAAAGCTGGCGGCCGCATTCCTGAAGAACTTGGGTGCGTTACACTTGCCTTTCTCATGGTAAAACCCTTAAGGTTGTTACAGCACGTAGCAGTTAATAAAAAATTTAAATCCCGAATAGACCTTTTTTTTAAATACATTTGAAAATTATCTAACCTAACACACATAATTCATTGAAAAACGAAGGCCGAGTTTTGTGTGTTAGGTATATATATATATATATATATATATATATATATATATATATATATATATATATATATATATATATATATATAGGTTTTTGTTGTTGTTTTTAAAGAAATATACAAGCTAAGTTAGTAAGATGTTCAACAACTCATTGTTATATGCTGATGATCGAAAGCTATTTAAAACTATCAATTCAAATACAGATCACTGTCTACTTCAGTCCGATATTGATGATCTTCTGACATGGTCTTCTCCCTCACATTTATACTTTAATTTAAAAAAATGTAAGATCATGTCATTCACAATGAAACGTAGTTTTTCCTCTTTTCCCTACCGGATGGCTAGTCATTGTCTCAACCGTGTTGAACTGCAGAAAGATTTAGGAGTTTTGTTCGACCCTAAATTACAATTTGGTCCTAATTACAACTACATTATCAATAGTGCTAACAAAAATTTAGGTTTCATTATTCGTAATTCACATTGTTTCAATAATCCAAATACTCTTATTTTTTTGTTGTAAGGTCTAAGCTTGAATACTGCCTCATTATCTGGAATCCAATATATGATATCTTTACTAAGCGAATTGAGTGGGTACAGCGGAAGTTTGTCAGATATTGCACGCCTTAAATTTCACCTTCATTCAATCCTCTAACATACAGTTATTCTGCTGCTTTACACTCATTCGATATGTTTACAGACATATGATATATTCATCCTTATATCTTTTTAAACTAGTAAACAATCTGATTGATGACAATTTCGCTTTAAATTTAATTTATTTTTACGTTCCTCGCTTGCATTCCCGTCGCAATAATACTTTTTGCACGTTCGGGTTACTTTATATATATATATATATATATATATATATATATATATATATATATATATATATATATATATATATATATATATACCGATAGTGTTTCCAAGACAGTAGGTCTTATTTACAAATTACTGAACGGTAAGTGATGTGACTTACGTCGGTAAGTGATGTGCTTCATTTACCGTGCAGGAGGCGAGACGGTAAATAAAATTACCGGTTTCAGGATTAATCCATTGTTTGCATGTACAAAAGTAGGCTGGTAACTAAGTATTAACTGAATCTGTACGGCAATAATATTATCATACTGACTTGTCAACAACAGTCTACACATTGAATATAAAATAAAATGGAAATAATGCTCTGCATTAATACATACAGAAGTGTTTCGTTCTAAATACGGTTTACTTTATTCTAAAATAATAAACATGAGGAATAAAGAATATAATTTGAATATGTGTCATATCGACATATGTCAAATAAATTGATCTGTTAACCATTGCGTTCTGAAAGTAGCATTAACAAGAGAATTTCTAAAAATAATATTTATTAATAATGTCTTCATTTTCTGAAACCGATAAACTATTGAACAAACCACGGATGTTATGAATTATAACAAGCCTTAGATGTCTTAAAATTCTCGCTCTACGAGCTCGGATTTCAAACCGACATCTGCGGCAGTTATGATATACATAACATTCCTAGGTATGTTAATAGCTAAAAAACAAAAATGAAAGCTTAAAAAATGACAAAAAAAAATTTGAATACGTCAAAATAATTTTCAATTCTTATTTTTCTTTTAAATTTTGTGCGTCGATCGTGCAAAAAATAGTATAAGTATCACGAACGTAAAGGAATTACCGATCTCAGACAATACTGGAACCTTCGCTTCCCTCAGTCCCCAAACATTGTCTTCGGTCGGTAAACTGTCCTTACCGTTCTTAATAATTAATATACTTTTTACATTCCTGTTATGCGTAATAATTATGAATATAAAAACCCATTTTAGAAGACTATGTTTCATTTATAATGAAATTGAAAACAAATTTTGTAGTGAACTAGACATTTTCTTTCATTCATTTACTCAGTTCAGAACTGTTCTCTACAATGAGATTAAGTGATGCATTATTTACTTTTCTTATATTTGTATACTTGTGTATTTTTTTAATTATCTGTATTTCTATCTGTCTATTCTTGCCTGTTAATTTTGTGTATTTTGTTGCCTCTCTTATGTTTTTTGGGATACTTACGTACCCTGTTTTGGGTGAGTATAAATAAATAAATTAATAAAGAACGGTCCTGTGTTCGGGTTTTCTATTTTTTGCACAAGTCCCGTCATGCTTCATTGGGATTTTTTGATCATGGTCTCGCGTTCGGGCTCTAGCCACGTCCTAATAAAATATAAAAAATGTTTCATTTTTTCAATTTAAGAAATCGTTTCCCGTTACAAGTAAAAGTTTCACAGAGCAAATCTGTCTCTGCAATTAGTCCATCAAAGACGAAAAAATAAGCTTGTCTTATAAATGATTGCTTTTAAGGTATCGCAATAATTGACAACATATTTTCTTAAATTTTCCGTTGGTGAAACCACAATAAATCCATTTTTGCTAAAGTAAAACTTGCTCATAATCCTTCACACAATCCGGAATCCAAGTTCGAATCTGGAGTGCCGGCGATAATGAAATAGAGCAAGACGAACGGCTCTTCTCGGTTCTCCAGCAGGAGCGAATCGATTAGTGTGACGTCACAGTAGCATCAATCATACCGTTCGTAAGCTCGATTCGGAAATTCAACTCGCGCCTCGATCCCATAATCCGCTCGACTCCAGTTATTTCATCAATGAAGAAGATGAAACACGAGAATTGACCAGAATAACAATCGCCGAAACCTGTGTTTAGATTTTTATATTGAAAATTAAGCCAGGTGATTAAGATTGAAAAAGTGCAGTCATTGTTGCACCACGAATGGATTTTTTTCGTAGAATTAAAAAATGCATTTAATTTTTTTATTATTAAACGTAATGAGGACACTTTAAAAGTAGTTAGAATATCAAAAAAATAAAATTTTATTTTCTAATTTTCGAAAAAACCACAAGAAATATGTACTTCTAATGTAATGGAGTAAGTGACAAATTTTGATTGTTACATATATACATAAAAAAAAAACCATATTTTTTAATCGATTACTTATACGTTGTTTACGAAAAAATAATTATTAAATTTTTTGGGAAGGGGTATGTGATGTCACTTTGGTGGGATCATGGAAGAAGACAGATAGACTGGGAGGGAAAGAGATAGTTATAGCTAGCTGTCACCATCATAGTTATGATGCTGATCTACAGGCTGTCTCTCAACTCGCGCCCCAGAGCGAATGAGGAAACACAAGCCTGCACTAGGAGTGTAATTTCAAAGAAAAAAAAATCTAGCTTAAAAGATATTTGAGAAAAGACGTCTTAAAATTGACCAATCAGAGACCTACACCTTTAACGTGTGTTTGCCGTAATTTTACGTTACTAGGGTTTTATACAAATCAAATCTTCTTTAAAATGTGTGGGCGACTGTAGTTTTCGAAAAATGTCGGTGTCAAATTAAATTTGGCAAGGTGAACAAAAAAGGCAAATTTTTACCATGTATTCAGCCGCTGATTACTTAGAAATGATTATTATTTTCGGAGAATGTAGACATAACGCCAGAGAGGCAGCACGAGTCTATTCGGAACGTTTTCCGGATAGAAATCTTATGGATCATAAAGTGATATTGAGAGCCATCGCAAGGATGCATGAGACCGATCAAATTATGCCAGATCAAATGACAATATTTTCGTTTAACACATTTTACACAGCTGCTACAACACGTTGCACTGTACGATATAAACGATGATCTCGGATGACACCTTCGCTAACCTAAATTTGTTGACAGTGAAAAGTCAACTGTAAAGTGTCAAAATTACAGTAAGTCAAACAAATTTTGTCACTCACTAGTAGTATTTTTAAAACCTAGCAACCAGTTTTATTTTGTAATAATATCATCACACCTCAAGATATCCTTCCGGGATTGGTGGATTAAAAAGTCTTGTAACTCCGTTATGCAAGCAGCTGCAAATTATTTTCTTCTATTTGTTGGCAATTTATTGTCGTCGGCATGTGTCAGTTTCGTCTGGGGCGTGAATTGTGAGACAGCCTGTATAACTATCTCTTTCCCTTCCAGTCTATTTGTATTCTTCAACGATTCTACCATGGTGACGTCACATACATATCCCTTCTCCAAAACATTAAATAATATTAATAACAATATTATTATAAACTAATGTTTTTATTATTATAATGAGAAGTTATAGTGGTTAGTTTTTATGTTATGACATATATTGAAATTCGATTATGGTCACATACCCCATTGATCCTCCGTCAGACGGTATATCGCTTAAGAAGGCAATTGCATCAATCGATGTTTTCTAAAAGTTAAAAAATCTGATGTGGTCAGCACATTACCTTCCGTCAGTTCCACATATTTTGTACAAATTCCATACAGAAAGATTCCATATTTCAAGCACATTACCTTCTGTCAGTTCTATGTATTTTGTACAAATTCCATACAGAAAGTTTCATGTATCTAAGAGCTTCTATATTTCCGGTAAAATATAATAATATATCACAAACATGTCGATTGCATTTGACTCTGACATCTGTCAATCAGAATTTTCTTAATATAGTAGCGGTTTCCATGGTTATAGCATAGCTAGCTGCTTTATGAAATTTAATTTCTTTATAATTTTTTAACTCTATATCCATTGATTATGAAGTATAAAATATAATCAAATTGTACAGAGAATAAAATATTCTTTAATATTTATAATAACAGTAAATATGGAAAAATGATATTTAACAGTATTTTTTCAAGAAAAACTGTTAAAATATTAAAATTAGGGTACTTCCGGTTGAGCAATTATAACCAAAATCTAATCAACTCTTCACATGAATGTAAAGAAAAGGAATACGAAAGAATTATAATTTTTTGAATTGTAGTATTTGAGATATCGGATCCGAAAAAATCGTCACACACACACATGCACACATACATACATACACACACACACACACATACATACACACACACATACACACACACATATACATACATACATACTTACAGACATCGTCGTAAAAATAGTAAAATCTTATTCCAGGGACTCTAAAACTTGCTTATTCATCAAAAACTTACCATCGAATTTTTTGACCAAAGACAATACCTTCCTTACCTAAAGGTGACGGAAGGTAAAAACACTATTTGGCGAAAAAATATTACGGAAGCCTGGTTGTTCCAAAAGGAACCATATTATAAAAGCATGAATTAACTACTACAGACAAACGATGTCGCATTTCCATTTTATCTTTAGATTCACCGAAGAAAACCGCAATTCTGTTAAACTATCGTCCCTCGTATCTATCTTATCATTTTTATTTCTAAAGTCCCAAAGAACGATATATTTGTACTAATTCAATGCAGGCGGCCTTGCCGATCGGCAAAAGCCGACTCAGTGAGGACAAACGTTTACATTCATTTTATATCTTAAAATATCTATAGTACACAATCATTAGTTATTATTATAAGTACAATATCAATATTCTGGGAAATTCCGTAAAAAGTACTAAAAAAATCTGATGTGGACACCACATGACTTCCATGTACGCAAGACTAATATGAAGTATAGACTCAATTATAAAATTGTACGTATTTGACGTAATTTGACATTAACATCTATTTTTTATTTTTTTGTTCTTTTTTGTCCTAATCCATAGCAAGCTTCATGACAAAAACCAAAAAGTATATAAGTTTTAAATTTACATATCTCGCTTATACAAAGGGCTTAATTATACTTGATGTGATAGACGCATAATTTAATTCTCTAAAACTCTTATTTGATGCATTAATTTATAAATCAAAATGAAACCATTTTATTCAAAAAAAAACTGTTAACAACTTCAGGTAATATATCACTTCCGGTTAGCCTTTTTTAACCAAAATCTGCTATGTTATTCCAATTGATATAAAAGTCTTATATACTAAATTTGAAAAGTTTTGGATTATATTTTATTATAGTTTTTCATTAAAATCTATTATAGGTTTCAAATATAGTACCATTTCTGGAAATTATGTAATGACCAAAAAAGGAGGTGCACAACTAGATGTTATAGAAGTCCTAAATACAAAATTTCAACTTTTTACGGCTTACCGTTTTTGAGTTATGCGAGATACGTACGTACGTACGTACGTACAGACGTCACGACGAAATTAGTCAGAATGGATTCAGGGATGGCCAAAATGGATATGTCCGTTGAAATCTGGAAACCGCGAATACTTTACTTTAATTAGGTATTAGATAAATTTTGTTCTGCGAAATGAGCTCTGATTATTGAACTATAAATATTTAAAAATACTTGAATACATATCTACACCTACAGTTTGCACTTTACCTGCTTGACTGCAAATACCAATTTAGTAAGTAAATGCATTTAATCCACAATTCATAGTTTCGTGCATAATTGCTATTGAGTATTAATTTTTAACAATGTTTGTTAGAATTTCATGATGATTAACTACTAACTCATCCAGCCATAGTCCGTGGATTTGCCCCATTGGGATGTGGGCGGCAAGCTGTCACAACAACGCATATTGCTCGGAATTTATGACAACAAGCATCGCAGTTAATCTGTCCGAGAGCAGGACAATTAACATTGCAACATGTATTGCATTAGAATACATTATCACAAATAAACCATGAAATTTTTAGGGCTTTAAATACATGGATCACAGCTTTAAACGGCGAAATTTTTTTAGAAGTTATTCTTTACATTTGTTTAATTCTATCAAGGGCCAATTTTAAAATTTCCTAACTTTCAGATATTTAACCAATATTAAATAGGAGACAGCAATTTTATTTTTAAAATATATTTTTGCAGAGTTTCTATTTTAATCCATGAGTACTAGGTACTTTTAACAGGGAGGGCGCTACAGGGCGCACCTTTAGAACGAAATAATTTTTGACAGTCTGATTCTGCATTTAAATTTATCCTGTTTAAAACATAAAAATATTTCTTTTCGAAAATTTTCAAATGTAATGAAGCGAACACAAATACTTATCTGTTCTTCTGCAGTGATGTCCCGAGGATCATCTATTATTATTGCAAAATAATCACAATTATTAATTTCCGGTGTTATTTTGCGTATTATACATTTTGAACTACTCTCTATAACATGATTTTGTGACGTAGTGAACAATAATGTGCATTTTGAGGTACTTTGTAATTCTGGAGAAAAGGATCAATTTTTTTAATAACTAGAGTCTATAAAATTGGCCTTATTTGTTGAATTTTTTGTTTCATTATGTCCTTACAATGAGATAGCCTTAAATCATTTCTTCTCTTTTATAGCCTGAATGGTGCATCATTTTGATTTCTTATAGTACCTTTCTTAAGAGGAAAGGTTAACCCTGTACTAACATATGAAGCGAAAATTCAATTAATTGTTTCGAACTATTAACATTTTAAAAAACTCAACACACGACACGCATACTTCCGATATTAACCTGAAAAAAATCTGATGTGGCCAGCACATTACCTTCCGTCAGTTCTATGTATTTTGTACAAATTTCATACGGAAAGTTCCTTGCTAAATTAAATATTCTATTTCTTGTACATTACCTTCCGGCAGCTGCATGTATTTTATACAAATTTCATACAGAAAATTTATGTCTTAAATTATTATTTTGTGACGTTTTCTATGTACAGTGTAATGTATCTGCAGAAATAAAAGATTTATTATTATTATTTCTTGTACATTACCTTAAAGCAGTTGTATGTATTTTATACAAATTTCATACAGAAAGCAAGAGATCCTATATTTCCAATAAAATTATAAGACAAACACACTATGTCAATTTCACTTGACACTGACATCTTTCAATCAGAATTTTCTTAATATAGTAGCTGTTTTCATAGCTATAGCTACTTTATGAAATTTAATTTCTTTACAATTTTTTAACACTATATCCATTTAATATTAAGTATAAAATGCAGTCAAATCGTATAGAGAATAAAATATTCTTTAATATTTATAATAACATTAAATGTGAAAAAATGACATTTAACATAGTTTTTTCAAGAAAAACTGTTAAAATCATCAAATGATGGTACTTCCGGTTGACCAATTGTAACCAAAATCTAATCAGCTCTTCATATGGATGTAACGAAGAAGTATACGAAAAAATTATAATTTTTGAAACTGTAGTATTAAAGTTATCGCAGACGAAAATTTTGTTACACACACACACACACATCCACACACACACACACACACACACACACACATACAGACATCATCGTAAAAATAGTAAATTCGTATTCTAGGGGCCCTAAAACGTGCTTATTGATTAAAAACTCATCATCGAATTTTTTGACCAAAGACAATACCTTCCTTACCTAAAGGTGACGGAAGGTAAAAAAATATTATTGAAATCTATTAGTATTTAACTTTGATTTTAATGGCAAAACGAGAAAAGTTCAGTATTAATAGATTTCAATAATTTTTATTTTAAAATGCAGGTTAGTATCGGAAGGATGCTTGTCGTGTGTTGAATTTTTTAATGCGTTAATAGTTCTAATACAGGAATAATTTATTTGAATTTTCGCTTCATATTTTAGAGCAGCGGTAACCTTTCCTCTTCGGCTAAAGTCGTAGGTACATAATCTTCTCGCTGCTTATTGCAGATAAATAAGTGCATAATAAAATAGTAAAAAATCAGATTGATTTTTAATAATTTATTTAAATAAAAACACGGAAAGGGGGCGCAAAATTAAACAGGGAGGGCGCAAGCCCCCTCAGAAATAGTCTATCGACGCCACTGTGAGTTGTCCATAAATTTAAACTTAGTAAATGCTCAAATGTAGCTTCTAGTGCTGTACATTGAAAAATGGACATGAAACTATGTGGAAACAATTGCTATTGATTTAGCTGAGTTAAAAACAAATATTGTTTTATCTCCACATTGAAATAAAACGGTTATATCTCATAGAACTCAACAATACAAATTTTGCAGCGGTTGTGTGAAAAATAAAACTACGGATTTGTTTCGATAAGTGATGATATTGTTCAACTGTTGAACGGAAACTGAATGGAATCAAATTTTCCTAAATTTTTTCTTTTTAAATATGTAGCGTATTGATTTCCATATCATTCAAAACGGATATTACGGAAACCTGATCGGATTGATGTTGAATATCTTTCTTAGAACAAAATGGAAAAGTTTTAAAAATAGTAAATGAATAACTCGGAAAGATTGATTGCGCGCATACTATTTTTGGAACAATCCAGATTTATTTAATCTGTATCCTGTCAGATTTCAGTTTGCGTTTTTATCAATAATTCGCCAAACTAATATACATATCTGAAAGCAGCGGAATAGGGAACTATAGGCTTTCTGAATTATTTAATAAAACACCTTAATTTTCCATGTAAACTATTATTGACGAAAGATGACTATTCAAGGTCATTTGTGAGCCGTCTGATATTATATCACTTGCAGATAACTTCATTGCATTTTGTATGCATAGGCGTGTAACATGAAATATTTATGGACACATTTTAATTGAAAAAAAAATCTGATGTGGCCAGCACATAACCTTCCGTCAGTTCTATGTATTTTATATAAATGTCATACAGAAAGTTCCTTGAAAAAGATTATATTTCTTGTACATTACTTTAAGGCAGTTGTATGTATTTTATACCAAACAGAAAGTTTCTAACAAAAGATACTATATTTACAGTAAAATTATAACATAAACATACTGTCAACTGCACTTGACACTGACACCTTTCAATCAGAATTTTCTATTTTCTTAATGTAGCAGCTGTTTCCAGAGTTACAGTAAAGCTGACTAATATACATGATATTTAATGTCTTTATAATTTTTTAACTCTTTGTCCATTTAATAAGAAGTATAAAATGCATTCAAATTGTATAGAGAATAAATAATTCTTTAATATTTATAATAACATTATATGTGAAAAAATGATATTTAACATCGTTTTTTCAAGAAAAACTGTTAAAATCTTCAAATGAGGGTACTTCCGGTTGACCAATTATAACCAAAATCTAATCAGCTCTTCACATGGCTGTAACGAAGAGGAATACGAAAGAATTATAATTTTTGGAATTGTAGTATTAGAGTTATCGCATTAGAAAATTTTGTCACACACAGACACACACACACACACACACACACACACACACACACACACACACACATACATACACACACACACACATACAGACATCATCGTAAAAATAGTAAAATCGTATTCTAGGGACCCTAAAACGTGCTTATTCATCAAAAACTCACCACCGAATTTTTTGACCAAAGACAATACCTTCCTTACCTAAAGGTGACGGAAGGTAATAAGAGTAATTTATTTCAAAATTATGTTTTTTTATAAATAATGCCTTTCTGAAAGATTAATGTTCTTCACTTATGTTTTTGCAAAATACAAAAAAAATAGACAACTTATAAACCAAAGAATAATCATTTTATTTAAACGTCAACGCCACTGGATAAATATTAAGGCAGAGAGCAGTGCAGTAGATAATTAAGTATCTGTAACTCTACGACATACGTAATTATTATTTATAGTGTGTTAGAAAGTAATGCCACTATTTACGTATATCTGTCAAACCACATAAATTAAATAGACATAGGTCAAATAATCTTTCTCTTTCTAATATAAAATGTTGCTAAGCTACTACTATAAAGTGATGTGGATTCTTTCTTCGAACAAATGACATTGAATAGTCATCTTTCGTGAATAATAGTATATGTTCAAATAAACATAATTTTGTTATCATTACCGATATCTGCGTACAAAGCAGATTGGCACACCCAGCAATGGGTAATATGCCGTGATGATATATTTATTTTATTTATTTTGTTATACAGCACATCTATATATTTAAAACACAAGGCTTATTTTTGTCTCGCTTAGTTTGAAAGTTCTGCTGGACCAATTTAAATGATCCTTTTTTTTATATGAAAGCTGTGACTATGTAGATTTGCACAAAGTTATAAAATATCGAGATTTTCAATTCCGTCTATATTTTAAAGGCCCATTCAGAATTAAAAAAATAGCGGTAGCGTAAGAATTAGTGGCATCTGTAGGGTAGATAGTTATAGTAAAAATTATTTCCGTTCACAATGAAAAATTATTGAACTTATACTTTCTAGGAATTTTTTATTATAAATTATTAGTGTGCAAGGTTGACAGTTATAGCTGTCATTTTATTTTTGCGCAAAAAGCAACTGACATAGATGATGACTTATTAATTACACTTATCCACAAGCACTCCATTGTGTGAGAGATTAAGGGAATTTAAAATTATTTCAAAAAAAGAAAATGCGTGGGCACAAATTGCCTTTGAAATAAGCAAAAATGGTAAGTTACGTGTTCACTTTAATTGTTAAAAGTTTATTAATAAGTCTGTGTGTTTATATAGCGCAACGTCTGAGGCACACCACAAAATGATCCTTTTTACCTTCCGTCACCTTTAGGTAAGGAAGGTATTGTCTTTGGTCAAAAATTCGGTGGTGAGTTTTTGATGAATAAGCACGTTTTAGGGTCCCTAGAATACGATTTTACTATTTTTACGATGATGTCTGTATGTGTGTGTGTGTGTGTGTGTGTGTGTGTGTGTGTGTGTGTGTGTGTGTGTGTGTGTGTGTGTGTGTGTGTGTGTGTGTGTGTGTGTGTGTGTGTGTGTGTGCGTGTGCGTGTGCGTGTGCGTGTGCGTGTGCGTGTGCGTGTGTGTGTGTGTGTGCGTGTGTGTGTGTGTGCGTGTGCGTGTGCGTGTGCGTGTGCGTGTGCGTGTGCGTGTTTGTGTGCGTGTGCGTGTGCGTGTGCGTGTGCGTGTGCGTGTGCGTGTGCGTGTGCGTGTGCGTGTGCGTGTGCGTGTGCGTGTGCGTGTGCGTGTGCGTGTGCGTGTGCGTGTGCGTGTGCGTGTGCGTGTGCGTGCGCGTGCGTGTGCGTGTGCGTGTGCGTGTGTGTGTGTGTGCGTGTGCGTGTGCGTGTGCGTGTGCGTGTGCGTGTGCGTGTGCGTGTGCGTGTGCGTGTGCGTGTGCGTTTGCGTGTGCGTGTGCGTGTGCGTGTGCGTGTGCGTGTGCGTGTGCGTGTGCGTGTGCGTGTGCGTGTGCGTGTGCGTGTGCGTGTGCGTGTGCGTGTGCGTGTGTGTGTGTGTGTATGTGTGTGTGTGTGTGTATGTGTGTGTGTGTAACAAAATTTTCGTCTACGATAACTTCCATACTACAATTCTAAAAATTATAATTCTTTCGTATTTCTCTTCGTTACATCCATGCGAAGAGCTGATTAGAATTGGACAACCGGAAGTACCCTCATTTGAAGATTTTAACAGTTTTTCTTGAAAAAACTATGTTAAATATCATTTTTTCACATTTAATGTTATTATAAATATTAAAGAATACTTTATTTCCTATACGGTTTGACTGCATTTTATACCTAATATTAAATGAATATAGAGTTAAAAAATTATAAAGAAATTAAATTTCATAAAATAGCCATAGCTGTGGAAACAGCTACTATATTAAGAAAATTTTGATTGAAAGATGTCAGTGTCAAGTGAAATTGACATAGTGTGTTTGTCTTATAATTTTACTGGAAATAGGTATAGGATCTTTTGCTTTCTGTATGGAATTTGTATAAAATACATACAACTGCTTTAAGGTAATGTACAAGAAATAATAATAATAATAAATCTTTTATTTCTGCAGATACATTACACTGTATATAGAAAACGTCACAAAATAATAATTTTCTGTATGAAATTTGCATAAAATACATGCAACTGCCGGAAGGTAATGTACAAGAAATAGAATATTTAATTTAGCAAGGAACTTTCCGTATGAAATTTGTACAAAATACATAGAACTGACGGAAGGTAATGTGCTGGCCACATCAGATTTTTTTATTGCTCATTTTATCTGATGAAATCAGAAATCAGATGTCAATAAACTTCAAAACTGTCCAAAAAATTAATCGGTAGCGGTAGTGGCAACGTAGAAGTTTGGAGTTTGCAAACTCCTACCGCTCCTACCGGTGCCATTGCCACTGCGCTACTACTAATTTTCTTAATTTTTGGATGTGAACGAATACATTTGCTATAACGCATTCAATCTTTTACCCAGGCCACTACCACTTGCACTGATTCTGCCGCTATGTTATTTTTTTTGTTGTGAATAATACTTAAAAGGCATTAAACTTTTCAATTAAGTACCGCGATTTAAGCGACAAATGAAATAGAATAAGTTATGAAAAATTCTACCAGGATAATATTTTGTGTTATTTAGGGCCTGTTAATCAATGCAAGGTTAAATAATTTAGCTGGTAGATATATTTTTAACTGCCAATGCCAATTAAAACATAAAATCGTATACGTTATACGACTTATAAAAGGAAATCTTTTTCAAAACCATTTTTATCACAGAATTTAAAATAATTTATTCTTTCTTTGCTACCTTGTGCATGCCTTTCTGTTTCTTCATCATAACTATCAAAATATTCTACAAACCTGTACAATTTTTATTTTGAAGTGTCAGCTGTCAAACGTTAGGAAATGCTAAGCGTTTTGGGCGTCGGAAAACAGATACCTGGCTAAGTAATTCCTAAATAAAGGTAGCTAACGCTTAGCGATAGGTGAAAACGAAATTTTGTTAGGTAATATCTCTGTGGCGCACAGGGGTACATATGCATTACTTAAATTTTAGGAATCGGTGGTGAAATTGGCCAGAAAACTAAAACGTGCTGTGCTGAGAAACATAAAATTTGTATTAAGAATTGCAGAATCAGTTTTATCATTTATAATACTGTGTTCAGATATGTCATAGCTTGAACGTAAGTAGCATCTAATATCTGCATGAAAGAATGGATTTTTTCGATAATAACTTTAAAGAAATCAATTCTTCCCCTACACAGATTTAATTCAATGTAGGTGCTACTTACATGGCAGAAGAACTTTAATAAAACGTCTTCTTAATCGTAAAACACGAAGCTAAACTGTCATTATGATTTATTCTTACCACTTTTCACAACTTCTGTAGCTTCAGATATGAAAATACAGGCGAAACGTCAGAGGTAGGAAATTTGAAAATACCTTATGTCACGCGATGCCGACGACTAAAAGCTCTAAAGTTCACAAGCACGCGATTTAGCAGCTTTCAACTTCAGCAGGGAACGGGCCGAGGATGCAAAAAGCTTCGTTTTGAAGCACAAGCACAACTTGTGCGGTTGCGGAATTTGTTTAAATTAAATTCAAACTGTAAAGATAATTCATCGGGAAATCGTTAATTTAAAATACAAACCAATGCGAAGTTTAATCTGTGAATTATGATGATAATGTAATGAATGAGCTAATATACAAACTCATAAAACGTGAAACATATTCCAATATTCCACTCCAAACGCAAATTATTATTTATTATCCTGCTAGTTACAGGAAAAATTAACTGGGAAGCATATATCGCAAACATTTGTGTGAATATATCTTCACATATTTTTAAAATAGTACTAAATCTTACATTTTGAATATAATTGGTTATCCGATTTAGGTTTCCGAACTTTAAAAAAAATCTGATGTGGCCAGCACATTACCTTCCAGCAGTTCTATGAATTTTGTATAAATGTCATACAGGAACTTGCAAAAGATTTAATTTCTTGTACATTACCTTAAGGCAGGTGGATGTATTTTATACAAATTCCATACAGAAAGCAAAAGGTCCTACATTTCCAGTAAAATTGTAACACAACCATACTGTCAACTGCACTTGACACTGACACCTTTCAATTAGAATTTTCTTAATGTAGCAGCTGTTTCCAGACTTATAACATAGCTGGCTAATATATGACATTTAATTTCTTTATAATTTTTTAACTCTATATCCATTTAATATGAAGTATAAAATATATTCAAATCATATAAAGAATAAAATATTCTTTAATATTTATAATAACATTAAATGTGAAAAAATGATATTTAACATCGTTTTTTCAAGAAAAACTGTTAAAATCTTTAAATGAGGGTACTTCCGATTGATCAATTCTAACCAAAATCTAATTAGCTCTTCACATGGATGTAACGAAGATGAATACGAAAGAATTATAATTTTTGGAATTGTAGTATTAGAGTTATCGCATTAGAAAATTTTGTCACTCACAGACACACACACACACACACACACACACACACACACACACACACACACACACACACACGCGCGCGCGCGCACACACACACACACATCTGGGGAACCGGGTTCAATCCCGACCAACGCCAAATATTGTCAATTTTAAATGGTATAAAATTGACCGATGTGGTGCACTCTCCACGCCAGCAATGAGTGCCCGTGAGGTGACGCCTGGTAAGCGCCCGCACGGTGCAAATATTTAGTCATTACTGATCTGTGTACAAAGCAGATTAGCACACTCAGCAATGGGTAATAAGCCGTGATGATATTTATTTATTTATTTATTTAGATGCAAGTCCTGACGCAAAATGTGCCAAAGGGAGACAAACTCAAAACCTGCGAACGCCGATGAATTGACAATTCCGGGTCTTCGCCCACACTTTTACTTAGAACAGCAATATTTTCGGCTGACGCACATACCTTTTGCTAACCCCAATTCTTCCAGTCTCTTAAAATTTTTCACTATGTTCTGATTTGTTCGCTCAGTAGGACGATTACATTGACCATAAACTTTATGTAAATCACAAATTATTACTGTGGAACAATTGAATAATTTTAACGTGTTAAGTGGTGGTTAAGCGATTTATTTCGTACATGTGTTGTTGTAAACTATAGTCGCCGTCAAATGACTACCGAGTGATGCTCAACTTTTCCTTTCTTCGCACCCTGTCCCTTGCTCTGCGGTGTTGTAGCTTCTTCATAACTAGAGAAAATATATTAAAAAATGATCCAAAACTACTCAAATTTGGTATTTAAAACACGTGTATATTTTGAAACAACATTAGATTTTGACTATACCTATATGATAAACCGGAAGTGGTACTTAATTTGGAGCTCTTAACAGATTTTCGAGGAAAAATATAATAAAATATAATCCAAAATTACAGACTTCTCTATTTTTTGGAACAACAAATTAGATTTTGTTTACGAACGACCAACCGGAAGTAAAACTTTGCTTAAAGTTCATTACTATTTCAAACATGGAATTGATGGGAGGTCATGTGTTGGCCACATCAGATTTTTTCTTTTATTGCTTTTACTGGTTACTGTCTCTCTCTCCTATGGCTCTATAGCCCAAATCGGGCCTTGGCCTGCATTAGGTGCCTCCTCCATTCGTCTCTCTCCAATGCAGTTTTCTTCCAATTCCTCAGCCCTAGCCGTCTTGCATCCTCTGTCATACTCTCTTCCCACGTTTTCCTTTTCCTCTAGGCCTTGTGCCATACCATTTGCTTTGTAGTACTCTTCTAGTGGTCCTGTGTTCTTCCATTCGGATCACATGTCCAGCCCAGCGCAGTCTTTGAGTTCTTATGAAAGCCGATATTGGGGTTTCCTTAAGTTCTTTGTATATCTCAAAGTTGTATCTAATTCTCCAGGTTCCGTCTTCGTTTATTGGCCCTAGTATTCGTCTTAGCACTTTTCTCTCGAATCTATTTATTATGTCTTATGTTTTTTTGGTCATGATCCAAGTTTCGCATGCGTAGCATAGGATTGGTCTTATTATAGTCTTATATATTCTCATTTTTGATTTTTACCTTCCGTCACCTTTAGGTAAGGAAGGTATTGTCTTTGGTCAAAAAATTCGATGATGAGTTTTTACTCAATAAGCACGTTTTAGAGTCCCTAGAATACGAATTTACTATTTTTACGATGATGTCTGTATGTGTGTGGATGTGTGTGTGTGTGTGTGTGTGGATGTGTGTGTAACAAAATTTTCGTCTGCGATAACTCTAATACTACAGTTACAAAAATTATAATTTTTTCGTATACTTCTTCGTTACATCCATAGGAAGAGCTGATTAGATTTTGGTTACAATTGGTCAACCGGAAGTACCATCATTTGAAGATTTTAACAGTTTTTCTTGAAAAAACTATGTTAAATATAATTTTTTCACATTTGATGTTATTATAAATATTAAAGAATATTTTATTCTCTATACGATTTGACTGCATTTTATACTTAATATTAAATGGATATTGAGTTAAAAAATTATAAAGAAATTAAATTTCATAAAGTAGCCATACCTGTGGAAACAACTACTATATTAAGAAAATTCTGATTGAAAGATGTCAGTGTCAAGTGAAATTGACATAGTGTGTCTGTTTTATAATTTTACTGGAAATATAGGATCTTTTGCTTTCTCTATGGAATTTGTATAAAATACATACAACTGCTTTAAGGTAATGTACAACAAATAATAATAATAAATCTTTTTTTTCTGCAGATACATTACACTGTATATAGAAAACGTCACAAAATAATAATTTTCTGTATGAAATTTGCATAAAATACATGCAACTGCCGGAAGCTAATGTACAAGAAATAGAATATTTAATTTAGCAAGGAACTTTCCGTATGAAATTTGTACAAAATATATAGAACTGACGGAAGGTAATGTGCTGGCCACATCATATTTTTTATGTATATCTTTAGATCTAAGAGGTGGCAATAGAGCAAAATAGGCTTGATTGTTCGGACTGGAATTAATCGTGGTTTGATTGTGGTTGTTAGATACTTCTACTTCTCTTACGTTTCCCAAAAGTTCTTGAAAGTAGTCCTTCCATGTCTCTTTGACTTTTTCTATGTCTGTTTACTGGTTACTATTAGAAATT
Organism: Harpalus rubripes; assembly: GCA_963082715.1. Classification (NCBI taxonomy): domain Eukaryota; kingdom Metazoa; phylum Arthropoda; class Insecta; order Coleoptera; family Carabidae; genus Harpalus; species Harpalus rubripes. Next base: position 53,799,893 of record OY720457.1, on the reverse strand, counting down.
AGTTTGATAATATGCGTGTTTTATCTTTTATAATAAAACATTTTCCCCACTCACTTTTATTTCAAAATAAAATGTTATAGCCAACAAGAATTTGATGGAAGCTTTAAAGCATCATAACATAAAAACCGCCCCTATTGAAAATAAAACCTTGTTAGCATCAGTGTTAATCAGACGTCTGACAAATGACTTTATTACTCGTAAAGAGCAATTTAAACGGTCTTCAGTTGCTGACATATCATTAATTCGTACACAGCTCTCCTCATGAAAGGAGATTGAAAACTGCGCACGGAATTCATTTCGCCGGATGCGGCTTGGAACAAAAGCTGGACCTAGACAACGTACAGTTACAGTTCCCTCAGGAACTGGGAAAGTTATCTCAATGGACGAGCGGGATGCATACAAAATTTACAACGGAATAAAACACATCATTGTTTGGGAAATATTTAATAATTTGTCAAATATATAATAGATATAACACTTTCACAATGATTATTTAGATATGACGGGTTACAGTTTTTCTGTATTTTTCAGGCGGTTAATACATAAACAGTTGTTTTACGTATCCTTTGGCAACCGTAAAGTATCCAGTTTTTAAACTGTCAAATACAACTTTACGGCTCTTTACTTACTAATGTTGTCACTGGTATATAGCATTGATGTATTGTGTATATAAATGGACGTTATGCTGCTTTATTGTATAAGCATTGACGCACATCTTAGAAAAGGACAGCGCTGGTTTGGGCATAGCATGAATGACAGAACATAACTTGAATTACCGAAATGCTGCATTAAAATTATTTCTATTTCACATTAAATCAAAATTACTCACTTTGTAATTGTAACTAACTCTTATTTTGAGTGATATGAAACAGAATCTTATTAGGTACGTTCAATGACCAAAAATGCTATCTAGCTGCTAGTGCTTGTATTACAGCGAAAAGGTTTAATTACTGAACGACATCAAAGTTGACATTTGAGATTAAAATCAAAATTCAGGCGATTGTGTTGCGACAAAACAGATTTTGTTAACGAAATTGTTGTAGCAGTCACTATGTGCAGCCAGACAAATATGCAGTTAGAGCACTGTGCATATGCAACATAAAACTAAGATGTATGATACCAAAATACAACAAGTAATATAATTATAATAAACTTACTTTGAATATTATAGACCAATTTCTACTTCTTTTCATTAATTGTACAATTTTCCGTCTTTATAAGTTAAAAAAACGATTTCGCGCTGTTCGTTCATTTTGAATTTGGTACCTAGCACTAACCTAGCAATGAAATCATATGCTAGCCAGTGCTCGAGCAAAACGTTGTCAGCTGATACTTAGCAGGCCGTTCAGTCATCTAGCGCTAACAGTTGCTAGCTAGCAGCTAGCTAGCGGTAGAGCTATTGAACGTACCTATTTTTACTAATAATTTGAGATATATTTCACCTTTACTAACCGTGACAGAACATCAAAACAAAACAGCGGATCGCAACAATTACTACGTTTACATGCAGTTTTGAAAATGGTTTCAGTTTTCAGTCAAAATTATGCAAAACTGTTTACATGCAGTTTTCAAAACAAGTTTAAAAATTGATTTGAAATCAGTTTCGGCGCATGCGCATTTAGCTGATGTAAGTGACAGATCCTCTTCACTCCAAATACTTCGTTTTGCTATTATTTCAATTATTTTTTATACTTCGTACCACTACGCACTAAAACTACATAACTGTCAGTTTATTTGAAGGTTAGTAACACAAAGCGACAGAAACCTTATGCTCTGTACGCATGCGCAGTATCGAAACTGAATTTTAAGTGTATACATGAGTAGTTTTGAAACTAGTTTTCAAGTCCAACCCATGAATTTTAGTTTTGGTTTGACATAATTCAAAACCGTTTTGACACTGTATACATGGCGTTTTCAAAACTAAAAACGTTTTAAAAACGATTTCAAAACTGCATGTAAACTCAGTATGTTCCAATTTAACGTTGCTCAACTTAACCCCACCACTATACCTTCTTTCGTTTTCTAAGGTGAGCGTCAATTCATTTCTCTCTACGCCGGGTCCATTTACATAATACGTCAATATATATATAGCTTAAAAAATAAGCAGAAGTACTCATAGCCTACTTAGTTAATTTATTAAAACTTTTTAATTTGCAATCCGTGTAGAATATTAAAAATTTCTGATGTGGCCAGCATATTACCTCCCGTCAGTTCCACATATTTTGTACAAATTTCACACAGAAAGTTTCTTGCACAAGATTCCATATTTCAAGTACATTACCTTCTGTCAGTTCTATGTATTTTGTACAAATTCCATACAGAAAGTTTCATGTAGCTAAGAGATTCTATATTTCCAGTAAAACTATAACATAAATATGTCAATTCCACTTGACAATGACATCTGTCAATTAGCATTTTCTTAATATAGTAGCGGTTTCCATGGTTATAGCATAGCTAGCTGCTTGATGAAATTTAATTTCTTTATAATTTTTTAACTCTATCTATTAAATCCGAAAAAATCGTCACACACACACACACACACACACACACATACACACTCACACACACTCACTCTCTCTCACACACACACACACACACACACACACACACATATACACACACATACACACACACACACACACATACACACACATACACACGCATGCACGCGCGCACACACACACACACACACACACACACACACACACACGTGCAAGTGACGTAATCAGAAATGAAATATATTAAATAAAAATTTATCTTTTTGTGATATATATATATATATATATATATATATATATATATATATATATATATATATATATATATATATATATATATATATATATATATATATATATATATATATATATATATATTGTATGCACCTCAGCTTCAGAATTGTTTTTTAGCCTTATTTAATTAACTTCAAATTCGGCAAAAAGGCGTTTAATATGGGGTTTTTAAATATTGTCTTTTCCTGAAGACTTTATGGAATAAATGATTTTTTTAATGAATACACGTTTGATTTGAGACCTCTGGTAACCGAGTAATTTAAAGACATATAGATAAGACAACAAGAAGTTCTGTCAAACGTTGATTTCATAAAATGAATGTCGATAGCTAAAGCATAATTCTAGAGTACACACTAGATTACTATACCTGTCGGGATTTGGAACAAACATCAGGCTTGGAATTTAGATTAAATAGAATAATACAAAAATAATTCACCATGAAATTAAACAAAATACTGCACACAATTGGAATAACTAATTACCTATACCTTGTGCCATATAAGCCATTCAGTATTGTAGAGAATAGGGCATAGTTTTGAACACTCTGATTGGCGAAAATTGGAGACAAGAGACCCAATGTAATTTCGGCTACTTAAAACTGGCGCTGATGTCAGCTCCATCTGCTGAATGGTTTAAATGGAACAGAGTTTAGAATAAATTGTGATTCATGGAATATTATAATAAAAACTGGTGGAAATCAACCTCAAGTTCCATAAGGCAGTTACGGTAATCAATTATTCCCTTCGAATTATACAGGTTTGATTTATGTGATTTATGTGGCCTTTGTTCAGTTTTTTGGTTTAAAGTTCGGGTGCATGAATATTTTATCTGTGAAGAATGTAGGTGACTATTATTATCAGTTATTGATTTGTAACGCTGTTAAATATTTCATGAAACATCGTTTATTTTATTATTAACTAATCAATCGCGAAGACAAACCATCACTCACTATAATTTTGACATTTATTCAAATGTTTTGAACTGGAAATTTCTCGTACTCATTTCTATAACTTGGAAATTTAAATTACCAGTCAATTCTCATAAAAGCATAATTAATTAAGGGCCGATATTTCCATCTCCGGATAAAGTGCAGGATAACTGTCCGTCAGATAAATGATAAAATATCGCATCGAAATAAGAGCATAAATGAGGTAAATTATATTGAATGTCATTTTTTGATGCGATATTGTTCATTTATCTGACAGATAAGTTATCCAGGACTTTATCCGAAGATGGATATACCGGCCCTAAATAACAACTAATAAGATGAGTTCTACAATATTCATCAAAATCAAACTATTTTTCTTTTACTTATAATTTCTAATGTTCGGCAATGCAAAAAATGAACCATATAGGATGAAAATTCTTTTTATTATTTAATTTGATTCTAAGATAAATTTTAATGATAATGTATATTTGTCAAAAAATGACAAATGTCCAAGAAAAGCCCGCGTGAATTTTTTGATTAACCGAAGTGAAAATTATGGGTCCGATGAACAGGAAGTTTAGATTAAAGAACCACAGTTCTAGGGGGAGTTTCTGTAGAAACAATAGGAAGAACTAGAGCATTTAATGAGACAGTTGAATTAATTTATACATCATATTTTACTATGATTTGTTAAACGCAATATATGAACCGCTTTGTCCATCAGAATTATCTGCAATATACCAATGCCATGAACACTATTTCACAGTGACATTATTTCGAGACTACAGTTGACCGACTGTTCCCCACTTCTATTGTAAATATTGGTGGTTGAACACAGTTTGTGTCAAGATAAATGCACATTGACTTTTCCTCCCATCTCAGTATGTATTTGCTTAAGAGATTTGCAAGGGTACACGAATAGAGAGGTATGGTATGACTAGCGAATGAAAATTGACGTTTTATTATTTAATAAATGTGGTTTCTTTTGAAAACATTTTCCTATATTTGATTTGAAAGGAAACTGACCCTTATGTATTCCGTTACAGAAGATTCGAATTGTACCAGGAGGCATTTAAAATAACATTAACAACAGGATTCAGGGATGTATTTAAAAAAATTAATACCGCAAATAATTCGTCGAGTCGAAATTACTGTTACAGGAAATTAAAAATAATTCTATTTCGTAGAATTGCCAAACTAAATAGTTTAAAGATCAAAATATTTTGTTATAATCAACATAAACGAAAAATGTTTAAAATATTTTAAACGCACTCCTGTTTTAATATTCAGTTACCTTAGTCGGCCATCTATTTTCAGCCAGTGCTTTCCTACTCGAGTATTTAAATGGGTTCATGCAAAAATTTCATACCTGAATATTTCGGACACTTCTATTCTTCTCTAGGGTTTCAAAAGAAACCACATCTATAAAATAATTTAAACGTCAAGTTTCATTCGCTAGTTATACTATATTTACAATTTGTTCCAATTTCCAAATTTAAATCAGGAAGCATAATTTAGGCATTAAAATTCGCAATAAAGTTACTACGATGTATTATTCAGTTTATATTTATATTTTTTTATATTTTGCGGTCATAATGAAGTTATTACGATACGCAATTGCGTATCGTAATGACCTTCATTTCGATACGCAATTTTTTGTTTTAGACGGTTGGTACTAGATGACGTTTCTTTAACCCATTTTTACCTAATTTATTTTTAGTTAATTGACAATTCATTTTAATAATATAATATCGAAATTATTATTATTATTTTATTTAGGGAAGATTATTTACATGAAAATGTACAAATGGTTACAAATATAATCACAAATTGAGTAAGTAAATGTTATCGTAGAAGGCGCAAAAAATAAAAAATAATATAAAGAACTCATTTTATAAGACTTTCTTTCGCACTTGTCAATTAGAAAACTCGCTAACGCTCGTTTTCTAAATTTTGACGCGTTCGAAAAAAACATGTCTTATAAAACACGTTCTTTAATATACTATTTCTACAGTTTACAAATATTAAATTAACAATCAATAATAATGACGTAAATTTGGTAATCCGATACTGGCCGATCAGGTATCGAAATACCCCGGGGTGATGGGTCGGACGAGATTAAGAAGTCAAAGTCAATGTGCATTTATCTTAATACAAACTTAAACACTAGTTTTCTATGGTGTCAATGGTGTCATGGACTATACTCGATGTCGAGCAAATCTTCATGCTTAAAAAAATGAACTATGCCAAAAAAGACAATTGAAATATTTCTTGTTAAATCCCAAGTAATCTTTTTCAAAAACCATGTATTCTGTCTGTATTTTTTGGTTTATAATTTCATCCCATTATTATTTAGTAAGAATTTAAGATAATTAAATAATTGCACCTGCCCTATTTTCTCATTCTCAATTTTTATGTTAGCATTATGTTTCTCTTTAGATATAACCATAATTTTAGTTTCCTTCATATTTATCTTCATTCCAACTAATGAATTAATAATAATAGTATGAGCGTTGCTACAATGTTTTGTACAAATCTGCAAATAAAATACAGACATAGTCGACATAAAAACAAGTAGCTTTGTTTACGAATTGGGAAAACTACTTTCTGGTGTAATAAATCTCCCATTTAGCAACAATAAAACGCCCTATATCCTCCCTCCAAGTTTTTCACTGCGATTAATCCAAACAAACCGTGAAATTTGTAATCCGGTTACGAAGTTCTATCGAATTCCCGCCTAATGCATTGTACTCTTTTGCAGTCATAACAGCAATTTATGTTTTCGAAATCGAAATCATACGCCGTATTTTATATCGCGCGCGTATTATTACTCGGAATTATGTGCACAGAAGATAAACTCATGATTTCAATAAAAGTTTGTCTGTAGTAGTTTTGAAGTTTGAAACTGAGTTACATGTCGAAGTTAGTTCATCGATTGAGATGGAATTTGATGATACATAAATGGTAGGACGTGGAAAGTTATTTGGTAATGATTCGGTAATTAAGATTGGATGAACTTATCTTTATCGTATGGGATAATTGTTTCTCAGGGCTTAATAATAATTAACTATCAAACATAATTACGTTTAACACTGATACCTCAATGGTTATGGACCAGAAGTTTACTTAGCAAACTATAACCAATAAGTTGAAAATCCCCTTCTATGTTGTGTCAAAATTTGGTTTTTATCAGTCTAATATGCCAAATTCTAAGTTTAAATTCGTTAAATGATGTCATCATTATTTAGTACTGTAACATTATAAGTACATTACTCGTATCACTATTCCTTTAGGTAGAAGCATTTGTCGTTTCATGAAGAGGTTACATACGTACATGGGCGGATCTAGGAAATGTCCAAGGAGGGGGCGAATTAAGAAACTTTAATTTCGTTCGAATTAAAAGACATAATATGAAAATATGACAATTTTATAAAATACAAGCAATATTTCGTAAATTTAAGCTTAAAGCACAGAATAAAGACTTTATAAGTTTTCAAAAAAAGGTACAGAAATACAAAATTAAGTAATCGATTTTTCGTTTATTTCAGCAATGAAATATGATATGTTGACAACAAAAATATAATAATATGTAAATATACTGCATAACAAAGGATAAATTAATACATACAAATCTATTAAATTATAAAATCAGTTCTTTTTTGAAGTAGCAAAACGATTAATTACATTTTCAATGTTTATATCTGTCTTGATGCACATGCATAAGTGCCAGTCCTAATAACCTGTCTTCTGTCATCCTATTTCGCAGCTATGTCTTCAGCCTTCTAAAAGCGGAAAAGCTACGTTTTGCACTGGCTACGCTAATAGGCAACTTTAATAATATTTCAAGTAGTGTATGGCAATTTGGATACACATCAAAGTCAATAGAGGAATATATTTCTACAGCATTTTTTAAATTTATTTCTTTTGAAGGAGATTGAATTATACGTAGACATTTAGCGCGCCACATAGTTAATTCAGCAGCAAATATTTCCAGTGAATTAACGTTTTGTATATTTAATAAAGTAATTTTGTATTTTTGCCACAATATTTTGGTAGATGTTTGCATGTCTTCTGTACTCATTGTTGTTAAATTATGGGGAAGTAAAACACTTAAATGAAATGCATTGAAAAGTATCTTTAGAAAAACGAGTCCTCAAATCGATTATCATAAAATCTAACATAGGAATAAAAATACTTTTTCTGTAGTATTCTTCTGTACTACATGATGTATAATTATTATGAATTTGTTTTTTAGATACTCGTGGCAAAACAATAACGTTGTTTGCGTTTTTGATTGGACATTTTATAATAAAGTATACTGAAACGCATTAATAAAACCGCGACCGACGTACTGACGACTGGCGAGTCTATTCCACGATACGAGGTGCCCAGCATAGTAGTTGTCAACTTGCCCTGAATTATTTCATATCAAGTAACCAAACGACGATATTTCGAGATAATATATTTTTTTAAATTACTATTTTATTAAAATTTACCAACAACCAAGGAGGGGGCGATCGCCCCTATCGTCCCCCGCTGGATCCGCCAATGCATACGTATTTTATGAATAGGCGACAAAACACATAAGTACATGATTGCTACGCTTATTATACTTCTCATAAAATTGTATTTTTAGTTGTGTTTATCTTTATCTATTTATTTATTAATATTTAATCTTGCCTATTGGCGTAGATTCTATGGCTCGTACCACGATCACAATTTTACCTAAAAACGCTGTTTTAAGAAATGTCAAATTCAAATTTCAATATATAATTTTGCCCATATGTAAAACTTACAATTTTTTAAAAAATATTTCTTTGAATAAGAACTATGTTCTGCTTTAAAATCATATTTTGATAAATTTGATATTATTTATTATTAATAAATAATGAAATTTGGCATTTATTAAAACAGCGTTTTAGTTAAAACCGTGATCGTGGTATGAGTCTATATGTATACACATTAGTATGACTAGCAAATGAAAGTTGACGTTTAAATTATTTAATAAAAGTGGTTTCTTTTGAAAACTTTTCCTTATATTTGATTTGAAAGGAAACTGATCCTTATGTATTCCGTTAGAGAAGATTAGAATTGTACTCAATACCACTGGAATACTAAGAACCATTTAAAATAACCTTAGCAGTAGGATATGGGATGTAATTAAAACTTTTATACCGCAAATTCTGGTTCGCTTGTCTCAGGTGTAAGCAACCCTCGAGTCGGAATTTCTGTTAGAGGAAATTAAAAATAATCCTATCTCAGAGAATTGCCAAACTAAATAGTTTAAAGGTCAAAATATTTTGTTATAATCAAAATAAATGAAAAATATTTTAAATGCACCCCTGTTTTGTTATTCAGGTACCGTAGTCGCCCATCTATTTTAAGCAAGACATAATAATGTATTCCTGTGATTTCCTAGTGCAGTATTTAAATGGATTCATGAAAAATTCTCATACCTGAGTATTTCGTATAATTTTATTCTTCTATAGTCGTTGAAAAGAAACCACATCTATTAAATAATTTAAACGTTACTTTTATTCGCTAGTCATACCATACAAATATGCATGTGATCATTACCGAAATCTGTGTAGAAAGCTGATTGGCACACCCAGTAATGGATAATATACCGTGATGATATATTTATTTATTTATTTTATTTAAATACTAATATGTACAGACATTTAAAATAATAAATATTGAGATTTAATGAACGTGGTTTCCAAGAAACATAATCAGGTCTATTCTGTAACAGAGTAGTTAAGTATTAACACCTGGTTAAAAATGCTAACCAGTTAAACGAATAGTTATCAACTTGACAACTAAAAATACAATTTTTAGTTTTTTGGCAACGTAGTGGTCATTCAAGAAATGGTGTTGAATGAGTTACTTTAAAAAGAAGGAATTATTTCGCATGTAACTTTATTCTAGTTGTAAGGAGGTGAAAAGAAAATTAGACGGGCCATTTCTTTCGGAAGTTAACAATAGAATAGCAGAGTAAGTCTCTAGTATAGTAAAATAATGGGTACAAAAGAAACTGAAAGTCAGCGGAGTCTTTTTCTGATTCAACAGTTGATTTACGTCTCACTTCCTAATCTATTTAAGACATTATAATCCCAGAAGAATACGTGTCTTCGACTTGTATTTAGGACTGGAAAAAGTAAATATAAATGTCGCGTCTTTTTCTTATTTTAAATGAAATTGAACAAATGTAAATTCGGAAAGAATTGCAATACATCAGTTATAAGAAGAATTTTCCAGAACAGGAATAGAATTGAAAAATTGGAAAAGGAAAAAGAGGATACATAACAATGTGTCCAAATTATCTTGGTGGTTATAAAGAAAAATAGCGATACATATGTGAAGTTTCCGAAACGATTTTTTTGGAATGTCGACCCGTGTCAGAACAGAACAACACTTACTCTTTTATTAAGAAATACGACAAAATGAGATTTTACCGACATTAAATTCTTACAATTTAAAATTATAATTATATACCTATTTTTACTTGACTTGTTTATCCGGACTTCAATCATCCGGACCATATTTTTTATTATTTTAAAATTCTTTATGTCTATTTATGGGCTCTCGTAGAAAATTGTTGGAATTATAATGGTGAAAATACTAAGATGTGTAAAATAGTATATTAAAGAACGTGTTTTATAAGACATGTTTTTTTCGCACGCGTCAAAATTTCTAATTGACAAGTGCGAAAGAAAGTCTTATAAAATGAGTTCTTTATACTATTTTTTATATTTTGCGCCTTCTACAATAACATTTACTTACTCAATTCGGGATTATATTTGTAACCATTTGTACATTTTCATGTAAATAATCTTCCCTAAATAAAAAAAAAATACTAATAATTTCGACATTATATTATTAAAATGAATTGTCAATTAACTAAAAATAAATTAGGTAAAAATGGATTAAAGAAACGTCATCTAGTACCAACCGTCTAAAACAAAAAATTGCGTATCGAAATGAAGGTCATTACGATACGCAATTGCGTATCGTAATGACTTCATTATGAATGCAAAATATAAAAATATACATATATGTTGTACGGGAATAAAAAAAAATGGATTGCAATAATTATTTCGGCGAAAGATTTTAGATCATCTGGATGGACCTGACTTGATCCAGAGAAATCGATGCCGGTTAGATTAGATTCCTGTTCTAGAATTATCTGAATAAATAAATATATCATCATGGCATATTACCCAATGCTGGGTGTGCCATTCTGCTTCGTACACAGATTTTAGTAATAATGATGACATATTCGTATCATGCGGGCGTTTACCAGGCATCACCTCACGGGCACTCATTGCTGGCGTGGAGAGTGCACTACAGGGGTCAATTTTGTGGCATTTAAAATTCGAAATATTTGGCGTCGGTCGGGATCGAACCCGGTTATCGGAATAGCCGGTTGAATATAGGTATAACTAACCAGCTCCAAATCCAAAACTATCCGGTTTTCGGTTCTTTGGCCGAATCACGATTCTGTAACCGAAACTAATAGATTCTTAATTTTTGGTTTTGAAATCAAATATGTAATTGGAACTGTTCGAATCTCGTATTCTGGAATAAAACTAATCAGTTCTTCGGTTTGAAACAGAAACAATCTGAAACTTGATTCTGGAGCCCATAATTTAAAAATATTCTGGATCCAAAACATTACCTAGTTTCAAAAATCAGATTCTGGTATCCGGATAGCAGGATAGTTTTGGTTTTTTTTTCGGTTATTAGCAGCACTAGCTTCCACTGCCCAAGCCCAACCCACGAAATGTCACTCAATTTGTTAAGTAGGTGTTACTACATTGCACAATTATTAGTTTTAAAGCGATTAAGAAGAAAATCTCGAACAGAATTTCCTTAAATACAGAATGCTTCGCCGTAATTTAATTTGCCGTATATCCTGTAAGCAAGTGTAACGGAAATGTTCAATTTATTGGATAGGTTTGACGTTTATAACATTCAATAACTGTAACAAGATTATTATAAAGTTACTGTGTACGATCAACCATTAATCAAAATTATGGTTGGAAGTGAAAAAGCGCTATTTGTTATACCTACATAAAAGCCACAATTTTCCGCTTGACAATATCTATTATTAAGTGAATAAGTGTAGGAATTAAGCTGTTGATTTCGTTAAAGATTAATATATTGATCTTCTATCGCTCATTTGTAGTAGTTCTCCCGAGTTAGCGCTGCATAACGATACTTATTGCATGTAAAATGAATGATTTTAAATATTAAAAACGCATAAGAGTTGCCAGAATGAAATATTGTTCCCCAAAGGAATTATTTATTTATAGACTGAAATATTTCCTGAAATAAAATTGAAAAAATGAGAAAAGAAAGTTAAGTACAAATGCAATCATTCGTATGGAAGTAATATCGGGTATTATTAATCCAGAAATAATTGGTCTGTCAAATTTAATGGTTTAGGATTTATTTTTCATTATTTTACAAAGTTAAAAAAATTGTAATAAACAGGCTAGTATATTTGTAATAACGTAAATCCTGATTTAAATAGAAAATTATGTAAATAATTACATAAAAGTATAAAATTCACTTTTGTTCAATGTGATGGTTTTGGTTTTAACCAACGTCACATATTTTCAACACAGATGGTTATACTAGTATATCAACAGCAAAAGCAATATTAACACGTTAACTGCGGAAGAAAAATAAGGCCGTATTGCGTTATTGACGATACATATCGCCGGCGATATGTAATTTGTTTTCACTGTTGTGCGGCGATATGTACTAGATGTTGACTTTAGTTCTATTTTGTGTATAGATAAGTAACTTTGTAGCTGTTTTCAAATATCTATCTTTTAGGTTTATACATGAACTTATTTAGGCTCAAACCGTACATACCTACAGAGACTAAAACTGCACATATTTAATTTAAATTGAATTCATGGTAGGTCAAGTTATGTATATAAGAGTTTTAATTGTTATATTTAACAAAAATAACATATGGCATATTCTATTAATAACAATAACTAAAAACAAAGTAAATTTACATTATTTTTCCACTCCATTTTAGGGAAGTATGGGAGTTAACGTGTTAACAACAGATAACAGTCAAATTTGTTTATTTAGGCCCGCTCCTCCTACGTCTAGTTAAAATTACAGTTATCATTATGACCAACTGTTATGTTGCAAAATTGTTCTTATCACCTCTATAGGTAATAGAATGGGGGCTAGTGCTACATGAAAAAATGTATCATGGTATTCTAAAAACAGACCTTTGATGCTCACTTTAAATACCCTGAAGAACAATTTTCTGCCTTCCCCAGAAAAGAAGACAATCTACCCAGTTGTGGGTCATTAACCAAATTTGTTCAAACAAATGATATTTTAGAATTTATGTATTCTATAACCGACCTGCATTTTTTGTCTTTTAGGGTAAAAATTGTCAGTTGATTAAAGCTCGGATGGAATGGTATAGACAATTTCTGATAGGTAAAATTCACAGCAATAAAAGGCTTTAGCGCCCCCTGCAACGATTGAAAATGGCTGGCATTTATTATCGGCTACCATTTACATATATAATGTCATTTTATGCAGGTCCCATACAGATAATACCAAGATTCTAAAATATCATTTTTAAAACAGTTTTGGTTCATGACCCACAGTTGGGTAGACAGCAAACCGTTCGTCAGGGTATTTAAAGTGAATATGGTATAGTGTGTTTTTAGATATAGTGAAAGCAGTAAATCATCGGTAAGTGCGGGCCAGCCCCTGCACAGCGGGTATTTATTGCATTAGAGGACAGCGTGGAACTATGCAGATTTATACATTTAAATCTAAAGATATGCTCCAAATATAAGACAATATAGGATTCTTTAATCTCAAGAACGGTAACATTGTGTAATACCTTAAGCTTTGTCCCGTGGTACGTTGGGGTTAAACACAAATTAGTGTCCGAAGGCAAATTAGTCAGTTATCGATTTAAATTTAAATCTGAAGATATTTCCCAAGTATAAGACAATCTAGGAATTTTAACATTATAGCAACGAGAACATTATGTAATACGTAAAGCCTAGCCAATCATCGACAAAAGTCGAGCTCTTTGAATATTATTCCATGGACATTTATTGTGAAGAAAGTTATACAAAAAAACAATTGTTAGAATTAATTAAGATTAAGCCTATAGTAAAAAATTATGTTTGTGATCAAATCGCGGAAAAATATGGTCATACTGTATTACGTTTGCCTCCATACCATTGTATATTTAATCCAATAGAATTAATGTGAACTTAAATTTAATATTAGGCGAAATAATACCTCACCAACAAATTGTTCGCAAATAATTGATATTAAAAATGAAACTATAAATGTATCAAATGGTTAGTTTAAGAGCATGTAATAGAAATAGAAAATAAGTACATAGACATAAGTAATATTTATAATAATTTTATTATTAATTTAGGTGATAGTAATTCTGATAGTGATAATGATAATGATGATATTGTAGTGGATTAATTAAATAAATAATAATGTACCTATATTAAGTGTATAATTGAAATTATTCGCAATACGTTCCTGTGTAATATACCTGGATTTTTCGCCCAACAATAGGATACTAAGCGAAGGCAAAAAGTAACAGTATTATTGCTTTCACTATATCTAAAAACATTATGACTAGCGAATGAAAGTTGACGTTTAAATTATTTTATAGATGTGGTTTCTTTTCAAACCCTACAGAAGAATAGAATTGTACGAAATATTAAGCTATGAAATTTTTGCATGAACCCATTTAAATACTGGACTAGGAAAGCACAGAAATACATTACTACGTCTGGCTGAAAATAGATGGCCGACTACAGGGGTGCGTTTAAAATATTTTAAACATTTTTCGATTATGTTGATTATAACAAAATACTTTCATTTCATCTAACAGTAATTCCGACTCGAGGGCTTACATCTGAGACGAACGCACTAGAATTTGTGGTATTAAATTTTTTAAATACATCCCTGAATCCTGTTGCTAAGATCATTTTAAATGCCTCCTGGTATTGAGTACAATTCTAATCTTTTGTAACGGAATACATAAGGGCCAGTTTCCTTTCAAATCAAATATAGGGAAATATTTTCAAAAGAAACCACATCCAAACGTCAACTTTCATTCGCTAGTCATACTATACCAAGGGCATCAAGGGAATAGCACTAGCTCCCAGTCTATAACTGGGAGTTAAAACTGTTTTGTCATCGCTTCTAACCTTCTGTTTAATTCTTAACTAATGGATAATAAAAAATTTGGTAGGGTCGGGTCTTAACCCCTTAATGTAATTCAAACCCAAATTGCCAACTACTAGTGCCATCTCAACTACCGTTGCTTTTACAGTTTGTTCATAGATATAAGAAAACTATTCCCATTAGACCCCTGGAGTGAGTAAACCCTAAGTGGATTAAAGAAAATTTATGGTTGCAAAAATGTCAAAATTTCCAGTGATGGATTTAGAATAATTGAAACTTTATTTTCCCGAGGTAATTTGTTGATTTTCATGGAATAAAACACAACATATAATAATACACAATTTCGTCTTTCTCAAATTCATTCACTGCTTTTGTTTTTCCAGCATCACATCGTATTTTTTTTTCTTCTGCTGCAGAATGTATAATTTTCCATACAGTACTATAATATGGCACATCGGTTGCTTCAGCTGTTTTTTTAAGTACTGAATCACAATTTTTGTCTTTATTAAAATAAAGATAAACATTCCGAATAATTTCTTTCGCGTCGCTCGATAAATGTTTTCGATGCTGGGCTTCGTCGACGACGTCCTCTTGTTCATCCCATGGTCTCCACATTTTGACTTCTTTTTTTTTAGAACAAGTAGTTGTTTTAAAAACAGATTCGATTCAACTAAACTCATATTTTTCACTTACCTTTTATAAAGGAATAATTTAGAAATGGGATTATCTATGTAGCTGTATGATTCTAAACAAAACCTACGGTTGGTTAAACAGTAATCTTGTTTTATGATAATGATAGAATTACCGCTAAGTATAGAAATTTTTAATTTTAATTGCAGTATTACGAAAAAAACAGTAAAGTACATTTTTCCTGTAATCCGGCCCCTTCAATCGGTGCTTGGACCGCATGCTGTGGGGCGGTTTGCCAATGTCATTAGTGACTCAGGTAGATTTTCTTCTATCTATGAACAAACTGTACGTTATATGACTTTCGGGGGAAATTGGAATACAAAGAGTTAACCGGGGTATGACTCTAAAGAACTAATTACGCATGAGTGTTATAGTTTGTCTCAAGATAAATGCACATTGACTTTTACGCCCATAACAGCATGTATTTGCTTAAAAGATTTGGAAGGGTAAGCGCACAGAGAGGGATACACAATTTTTTGCAATTACCAAATTTCATACTAACCACAAATTAGGTATTAAAATTCATAGTAAAGTTACTACAGTTTATTATTAAATAATTTATTTATATATTTTTATACATTATACAAATCATAAAAATATGTTCTCCTTCAATATTAGATTATTTTCTTCGTCAGAAAAATCACTCCACGGATGCCACATTTTACCTAAGTTATTTACAAATGAACACTGGAAACAAGAATAACGTGAAACAACATATAGCAAAATTATATAGACAAAATACAGTAATAGATTTTAAATGTATATTTCCCGGTTTCTAGTACAAATTTGGTAATCCACTCCTGGTCGCTCAGGTCAGAAAATACCCCGCAGTGATGGGTTAACCGAGCTTAATAAGTCTAAGTCAATGTGCATTTATCTTGACACAAACTATACTTAATTCATTTTACTTGAACTAAGCACTGTAAATGAATTATTGCCGCTACCATATCTTCTGATACAGACTTTTTATTTCATTGGTACACTTTCAGATTTATTTCAAGGCGTGTTCCATATTTTATGTTGGCATAAAATGACACAAAAAATTGCTATATATTTTAAAATGAAATATTTGAAAAGTTTGGCTCATTTATAAAGGCTTATAAAGATTGTAATCGAATTTCCCAGGAAGTTGGTTTTTAAAGAATGAAATATTTTTTTCTTATTGTGTTAGTGGAGAAGTTTTGAAGTTCCGTGATACTGAAAGTCTTCCTTTTATAAGTGACGTGTAGATACAGCAGTCATAATTTGGCCTTAGACTTTGCTGAATCAGCTTCAATTTTAAGATTTTTTGCGCAAATTGTTTTTCAAGATTGCAGAATTTCCATTTCGTTAAATCATGGCTACTGCTTATTTTGAAATCTGAGAGAACTTGAATGGAATCCCCTTGATCGTTGATATTGTGAAAGAAATAAGAAATTGAAATTCGTATTGCATTTGCTGAAGTATATTGTTTACAAATTGTAGCATAGAAGTATGTGTGGGTAAATCAAAAGAAGCAGCATTATTTGAATGAAAAGGTGAAATGTGAAATGGTGAACTAGAAAATTGAATTATGATGCCTTTTCCTTTTATTTTGATTGAATGTGATTGATTTATATGAAGCAACCTCTCAATAATGTCGTTTTTTTTATAAAGAGCAATGCTTATTATAAACATTAAATTCCAGCCCCTTCTTCATCCCAGTTAAAACTAGGGTTAATGTAGTTCTTACCGTCCCTGAAAAGTTTAGGGATATTATATTAAGCATCGAACCTATTGTTTTAAATACTGATCACAGTATTTGATAATTGACAATATTTCCTGATAATTTTACATTAGGTGCGTTCAATAAGGCCAGCAAAACAAGCAACCGGAAGTAAAATTTGTTGAACGACTTTGCTAGCCTAGCATTTGCTTGATTTGCTCACAAGCAATCCAAGCTACAATTTTCTTGCTTGTCTTGCTAAGTGTCAAATGTATTGGCGAGAAATATAAATTATATATACATGAAGTTAACTTGAACTGTTTCTATTTCTTTGTATGGTGTGTGTTTGTCAACCACATGTCAAAAAGGCTTTTGTAATGCATGTTTATAACATTATTAAATTTGAAACATTTTTTTGTAATTAATATAGCTTTTTTCAAATTAATCCCACTATCTGCAAATAAATGTATAAATTCATTTTCCATTTTTTCAAGTTCGCACACCAAGAAAAGAGGTACGAGAGATACACATGTTATATTTGACAACTTATAACTTTCTCGATGACAGTTGTGGATGGCAGTTTATGGTTATACGTAGCAAACCGTTCAATGTACTAAGCAGCAAGCCTCGTTTGCTTACCTAGCATTTGCTTGATTTGCTTACTTCATTGAACGCACCTATTAATTTTTATGGAATCATTCTGGTATTGTTTGGTGACAGATCCATTATTTTGAGTATAAACCATATTAATTATGCAATTTAACACCGATTTAATTGGTGATAGCTAAAATCATACCTCGACATTGAGTGCCGAAGAAGACAACAACTTAATTCTGCTTCAACACTATATGTATTTATTTATGATTCTCAACATGAATTTTTTAGTTGCTGATGATGAGCGGATTTAGCTCGAAACGTCCTAAATATAATGAAACAAGGAATATTGGAACTTTAAGGCCTTTTATTTATTGCACATTATCAACATGGTTCCCTCATACAACATTTACATTTAAAATAAAGTTATGTACATCTTTTTAAAATTTCATATATCCAGAATTTTGTACGTCACTAAAATATGAGCGGTAAATACGAATGAAAAATAATCAGATAAAATATGATGCAAGAATACAGAATTGAGATAAATTCACTTATTTTTCCACGAAAATTGCATAATATTTAGCTCAATCGACTACGTAATCCAAGTGTCCAATTTCATCTGATGGAATAATAAAACCTTCCATGCATTTTAAAACAATTCATTTATGTTCACCTACAATATCAAAATGACGTATCAACGAATCTTAAATGAAATTTCTTTGTAATTTATTTAAATTCCGAAACCGCTTTCAAGCAGGTGAATTAAAAATTCTGTAACATGAAAAGCGTTGTAAATTTCTGTAATATTGTTAGGGGGATTTTAATTTTTGAAACGTTGATGGACTTCTATATCAAATATTCTGAAAAGATTTACTCTTGAAATTGCATTTACAAGAAAATTAAATGCAGGGATAGAAATATGTAAAGGTAAGTGAAGAAGGAACAATTAATTTTATGTTGAAAGCTGTTGTTCTTCTTTTCTGCTATTAGAAAAGTGGAAATAAATTTCAAGTGTCGAACCCATACGATCTGTTATCTATTGTAACACCTTAGTTTTCTAGAAGCAGGCCGAGAGTTCTCATGAAATTAATTACTGCTCCAGGAGTCAGTGTCCCGATCTCATTGGCCGTGAGGTATCTTTTATTTAGATGCTACATAATCACATTACTAGGACTTGTTTTTCAGTACTAATAACACTCAAAATATTTTTATTTTATATTTTGAGTCATGTTTACTCTTATGCTAAACCAAAACTTTGCTTAATCTTAAATGTAAGTAGCTGTGAATATGTGCTTGTTACAATTTTTATACCAATGTAATTCTGCCGTCTAAACCACGTGATCTACGGGGCTGTCCTTAAATTACGTAACGCAAAATTAGGAAATTTTTGATACCCTCTCACCCCTTTGTAACGCACCCGTAACGCAAACATGAACCCCCCCCCCCATATATTACGTAACGCAGTACTTGACCCCCCCCCCATTTTTTACTGGATATAAAAGTATATGGCCTCCTTAATATTCAGTTAAAATTTGAAACAGAAACTTTTTAAGTTAATGTACATAAAGATGAAAAATAACAGAACAGAACAGAAACTATTTAAATTAATGTACATAAAGATGAAAAATAATGTACTACTCTTGCCCTACGGCTTGTCACCCCAATTTCTTTACTGGATATAAAAGTATATGGCCTCCTTAGTATTCAGTTAAAATTTGAAACAGAAACTATTTAAATTAATGTACATAAAGATAAAAGATAATGTACTACTCCCCCAATTTTTTTACTGTATATAAATAAAAGTATATGGCCTCCTTAATATTCAGTTAAAATTTGAAACAGAAACTAATTAAATTAATGTACATAAAGATGAAAAAATAACAGCACAGAAATTAAAAGCATATGCATTTCCATATGCTTTTAACAAACTATTGAAAAGTTTTTCCTTATCAACACTACTTGAATTCATGTTTTAATATGAATTGCATTGAACGAATGAAAGACCACTGGCCCGAATTTGAACTGTGCCCGACATATTATGTTGACTGTTATTGAAAACAAACGACTGTCTGTATATACGAATTAGCACCGCGAAATTTGAATGTTTCAAAACTATTAAAGCAAGTTTAGCAATATTTTTTATATTTTATCGTTACGTAACGCACACATTACCCCTCCCCCACCCACTCGTAACGCTGCGTAACGCTACTCTTAACCCCCCCCCCTTGAAGCGTTACGTAATTTAAGGACAGCCCCTACTAAGTTTAGCAGGACGTAAACCTGTTTCATTTGCTGGCAAATGGCCGAGCACTCACTTTAGTAAATCTCAACTCATTTCAAGACCAACATAGGTGGGTTTTTGTCAAATCGAACGCAACTTATGGCAACGTACAATGTCATTTAGCGTACAATTTTGACATATTCGTAGCTCACTTGCTAAGTTCGTACGATCGGTTGTTTACGTGTTATCTGCTGTACAAGCGAATGCAGCCTCACTTGGAGCCGCATATCTGCGTACTAAAGTGTCAGACTTCGGTGAGAGAGTTCCTAAGCGATTAATGCTGACTTTACTAAAACTCATCTCTTTATGTCTCGCCCAAGTTGAACTGCGTGTTTTTATAATTCACAATATTTCTCAATGTTACAATAATGAAACACTTGATTACAACAATGGTCAATAAATATATTCAGTTGACTCATCTAAAGAATATAAAAGTTTCTAGGTTTTAAGTAAATAGTTAAATCCTAAAGTTTATTTTTATTGTGTAAAACATAATATACTGTCAAATAATAGGTAGTTACTGTTTATAAATTTTTGGTTGACAGTTAGGTACACAATTCTATAAAATGTAAAGATTATTTTGTAAAATATCTAAAGTAAATTTAGAGATCTTATTCTCCTTACAAAAATTCCTGGGAATATTTGTGAACTAAAAACACCATTTTGTTCAGAATTGAGATCATTTGAAGTGTGAATGTATACAGGGCTTTGAAAGGCTTGAATAAGTGGTAAGCTTAAAAATAACGCGTTTATATACAAAAGAAGCCAACAAACTTCTTCTAAGAAATTCTTGTGCTACTTACTGAACTTCAGTGTAAAATAAAGTAGTTCAGCTGAGCAGAAAGATTCTGTTCTTTAATTAAATACAAAACGGAGAAAATTATAAATTAAATAGAAAGTAATTATGCCTTTTTCACAATTTAATGAACTTTAAAATTATAACTTCTAAAGAAGAATTTCCTTGTTGCTTGTTGACGTAAATGAGTTGCTGTTGCTATCTAGGACTAACAGGTTTCAATACAAATCAACTGGCAGGTGTGAATGGATTGTCAGTCATTGTTTAAATTGCTGCCTCAGTTGAATAGATTCATACAATGAGATGATGCGATAACGCTATAAATTTTATAACAAAAGTTGCAGTAAGTCTTTGCTTTAAAGGAAATCAGATATTCCAGAAAATCAATTTGTTATAATTTATTTCTTAGTATATGACATATAATAGACCTTTTCAATTTAAAGAGATAGAAGATATGCGCAATAGGGATCTGCGCATAATAAGAAAAATTGAGATCTATGACGTTTGTTTCTAAAAAAAATTGACGTAAAATTTGAAAAAAATCTTTGACAACTTTAAAATAACTTCTCGGAAAAAGTTACAAAAGCTTTTATTGGAGCTAAAATGTTTCGTTTGACAGACCACCTGATAGTTGTTCGCGCCATTTTCTTACTATTTGCAGCGATAGAAAGAGATAGCCGTTAAATTGAAAAGGTCTATTAACTGTAATTCGCTCTTAACTAAGGCCTTTTTTTCATCTCTGACTAAACTGTCTGTTAACTTAACTGTCAGTTTAATAGAAGATTAAAATACCGTGCCTAATATGATCTGTAAAATGTGAAGAAAGTCTTTAACAACTTTAAAAAACTTCTCAAAAGAAGTTACAAAAGCAAAAACTAGTATGTCAAACAATGCAGATTTTTACCGAGAATGCAAGTTTTTAGTAACTGAAATATTTTTGACGTTTCGTTTGACGGCCAACTTGTAGTTGCGGGCGCCATTTTACTTACTGTGTACAGAGATAGAAATAAATAGCTGTTAAACTGAAAAGGTCTATTGTATCTATCAGGGCAGTTTACAAAGAAATTTACCTAGGCATGAAACAAAAGACGCACGATAACAATTTTTTGTTGTCAGATTTGTGTGACATTTTTAAATTCATACAGTAAGTTGCGTTCAAATCGTATTATCTATAACAGTTTAGCGTAGAATTTTGGGTTAAAAATAAGTGAAAGAAGTCATTGGTCCTAAAATTATTCATGCAAGATGCCCCAAGTTATTTTAAAGTAAAATTTTGGTGTAAACAGTTTATATGGGGAAGGGATTCGATGAAGGATGATCCAAAAATCTAGTCGACCACTTGAAGCACGAACTGCAGATAATGTTCAACAAGTTGAAAAATTGCTGCTTACAGATCGACGGTTGAAGGTTTCTGCTATTGGCAATAACTGTTTTTAGCTGAAACCAGTGTATGTAAAATTTTGCACGATGATTTGGGCATAAGGAAAGTGTTTTCATAGTGAATACCCGGACTAGTTCACAAAATATTATTAGGGACTGTGGTTTTACAGAACTACGCCATCCACCTTATAGCCCCGATTTAGCCCCTAATGTCTTCTTTTTATTTATAAATATGAAAAAAATTCTTAGGGGAAGATTTGAATCAAACGAGGAGTTAATATATGCTATTGACAGGTATTTTGCAGATCTTCCAAAAAAATATTTTTTGGCGGAATGCCACAGTTGAAGAAACTTTTGGAAAAGTGTGTTAGTGTTGAAGGAAGTTATGTTGAAAAATAAAGCATTGTTCAAGTTCAATGTGTCTTCTATCATAGTTAGATAGATTTCTTTATAAATTGCCTTCATAAGTGAAACAGTATCCCAATCTCTAGGAACATTCACCGCCAACAATTAACCGTCGAAAATTCACCGCGAAGAAAATTCACTGTATACAATTCACCGCGAAAACTTTATCGCACATAATAGATATCCGAAAAAGTTTGAAAGGTTACCAAACCAAATAACAAGTAGTGATGCACGACGAGGCGATATCGATATAACAATTGCGAGAAGCGAGAAATCTCGCGATATTCTCGCGAGAGTCTCGCAATAAAAAGTATTTCTAACTTTATAGCTTTGATTCATAAATTCAATGAAAAATGCACCGTACAAGGAGTCGAGTTAACGCTAATTTATGCGTAGAATACGAGACTAATTATATGTATTCACTATAATATTGAGTCTATTTAGAGTCGATTGCTATCGGTCCCAGAGCGAGGAAATGCAAAATTAAAACAAAATTTGTTTTGCATTCAATAGAACTAGTTTTCTCCAATATCTCAATCCCTAATTCACTTCAATTAAAACCACGGTTAACATTTTCTTGCCGTCCATAAAAAATAAAGGATGTTATGTTAAGCGTCGATGGGAGCCAAAACGGAGAGAAGTGGTGTGATTGGTTGCCGGCGATTTACAAAGTTACAAAAAAGAATTGTTTAATGTTTTAATTCATTTTACCGATGACAGAATGTATTAACAGATGTTTGTATTGAAATAATTTAGAGATCACAATTTGGTGAAAAACTGGATATTTTACAGGTAAATTAAATTATTTACCAACTTATCACATTTTCTGGTGACCGTTAATGAATAAATATTATGTACGTATTGAAATTATTTGGTGACCAGAATTAAGTTATCGTCTTTTTATTGTATTGATACTTATACGACTGCAAATACACGAAAGACGGTGCGATTGGTGCGAACTTGTCTCTTATAGTTAAACTGTTACGTAGCGCGCAAGCGCTTATTTCTATAGCGAGACTCTCGCAAGACTTTTGTGCGAGATCGAGACGAAACCCAAAAAAATGTGCGAGAACGAGAGCGAGATCGAGATTGCAGATCCGAAAACGAGACAAGATGGATATTTTATATTTCTCGTCTCGTCTCGTCTCGCCTCGCGTGCATCACTAATAACAAGAACATCGCTTACACTGTTTTTTTTTTTGTAAAATTGGATGTTTTATGGAAACAATTTGATAAAACGCTACACTGGTGGTCAGCCGAAAGCCAATCACTCCGCTTTGCTCCGTGTTGGCTCCTATCGATGCTTAATATAACATCCCCCACTTTTCAGGGACGACAAGAATTACATTAACCGTGGTTTAATAAGATGAAGGAGGGGCTGGAATTATTTATTCAATTGACTATGATTTTTAATAAACTTGGCTAAAATGGAAAATCATTTTCCCCGCTGTGGATTGTGTGCGGTGAACTTTCCCACCGGTGATTGTTCCGCGGTGAATTCTTCGGATCCCATTCGTAGTTATTGAATCATAATCATATCGCTAATATAAATCAAGCCTAAGTAATAATTTAGTATATCAGTCACGAAGTTTCGTAAAACCTATCTGAAAGTATTCAGTACAAAACGAATTAATAAGAAACTCTTATATTGAAAGACATAAAACAAAGAAGTCTTCCTGGTTGGAAACTTTTCAAATTTGCTCGCAATCAGTTTCTTATTTCAATCCATAAATCCTCGTCTGTTGCAGGTCATGATTGCGATTAGCTGTAGTTTGTGCCGAGTCGAGCATATTTCACATTCGCATTCGGTAAACAATCGGGCGGTTTGACAGCACTGAATTCCAACCTGCTGTGATTATTTCACGCATTTGTCTTCCTCCAAAGCCAACTGGGGAAGTTTACTTTGTTTTGAACTGTTGCTGACAGCCATTTACCCTACAAGATGACGTTTGTTTCATGGATTGTTAAATGGACATAGCAGGAGCAGGCAGCAGTTGATTTTAGTTGACTGCAGGTTGCGCATAGATGGGTCAATGAACAACAAGTTTGTTTCGAACAAATATAGCTAATTCCAGCAACCGACATTCAGAGAATACCTAATGTTCATGTTACATTATACTGGACGGTGACCTACTCCCGAACATATAGGCCTTTGAAGATAAAAAGCAAGTAGATGTAGTTTATACTGATTTCTCAAAGGCTTTCGATACAGTAGATCATCAAATTTTATTACATAAATTAAAATGCATTGGATTTTCAAATAATTTATACCACCTTTTTGTCTCATATTTAGATAATAGAGTCCAATATGTGTACTGTAATGGTTTCACATCCTTAAGCTTTATAGCGATTTCTGGAGTACCTCAGGGGTCAATATTGGGCCCACTACTTTTCATACTATTTGTATTCCGTATTAAAATTTTGTAACTATCTTATGTATGCAGATGATTTTAAATTATTTCGTACTATAACTAATACAAATGAATGTAATGAACTACAACAAGATTTAAATGCCTTGTATAAATGTCAAATTATTACTTTCACCAGAAAAATAACCCGATTACCAATCAGTATGAAATGAACGGTGAAGTATTAAATCGTGTAGTTATTGTTAAAGATTTAGGTATTTTTTTTATCAAAAATTATTATTTGTAAATCATATAGAGTTTTTAATGAGTTCGTATTCAAAACTACTTGGATTTATTTTTCGTTCCACTCGTGATTTCAAAAATATAAAATACTATAACACCTTATTTTATTCACTTCACAGTAAATTAAATTACGGCTCAGTTATTTGGAATCCATCACAGAAATACCTCACTGACTCCATCGAAGCTATTCAAAAAAATACTGTAAAATTATTTATTATAAATTGTTCCACCACTGGCCTGAATGTAACTACAACTCGTTGTTAAACCGTTTTAATCTAGATTCTCTAAAAAAATAGGCGTTTTAAAGACACCGTAATTTTTCTATATAAAATTATAAACTATTTGATAGACGACTCAAATTTATTGGGAGAACTTAATTTTTATGTTAACAATTGTAACACAAGAAATGAAAACACGTTTGTCTGTAACTTTTCAGGAACTAATTATCATTACAATTCTCCCATTAATAAAATGTGTCGTTCATATAATACTGTTTGTTTTGCACTTGATTTTTCGTATGCTTATAAGAAATTTAAGGATAAATTGAATTTATTGATGTAGGTAATATACATTTTCTATGTCTCTGTTTAAATATATATGTATTTGTAATATGTAATTTCTCACTTATGTATTAATTTTTCTGATGTTATTCTGTAAAAGGGATGTATTTCCTGTTGAATAATAAACATTATTATTATTATGGGCCTATTTTAGACATACCCAATCCCCCCTCCCCAATTTTGCCTAAATATGGCTCAAAAATTGTTTTTTGCCAATATCTCTGTTCTGGATGGTTCTGCGACAAATAAGATGAATGTCAAAATTAAAGAAAAATAAATTTTCTTTCGAAATGGCTCATACATATTTTTACGTATGCTGGAAACTGTATTGATTTCCTTTCCTATTCTATTTACTTTTTTCTTTTTAAAACGTTACTATTATTAATTTGAAATGATTAGTTCTTTGACAGTGACATTTATCTGTCAGTTACATACATTTGAATAACTGCGCACCCAAGGAGTTTTGTTTGTTTTAAAGCGTAGGCTCCGGGATTTAAATTATAGATTTTATAAATTTGTCCATAAAATATATAGAAAAAGTATTAAAGCAAATCAGTAGAAAATTTAATAATCTTTAATTTTTATAATAGCATTAATATCGAAAAAATGACATTTGAAGGTATTTTTCGAAGGAAACAGAAAAAGTTTGAAATGCAAGGTTTCAAAATTTTCTGAATGATAGTATTTGAGTTAGAGTGGAGGATCCGCACATAAACACACACTCACGCACGCACGCACGCACACACGCACCCACGCACGCACACACGCACCCACGCACGCACACACGCACGCACACACGCTCACACGCTCACACGCACGAACACACGCACGCACACACCCACACACGCACACACACCACACACACACACACACACACACATACACACACACACACACACACACACACACACACACACACACATAGATAGATACATACATACTTACATCATCGTGAAAATGTTAAAATTGGATTCTAGAAACCTTAAAACGTGCTCATTTACCAAAATCTCGATATGTGTATTTATCACGATCCCTATACCTTACCATGGGTAGCGGGAGGTAAAAAGCAATAACCACGGAATTGAAAAAAATAAATTAACAAATGTTGAACGGTTTATATGTCAAGTTAAGTATAAATTATTATTTAACACTTAAAATTAGTAGGATCAATCAATATATTTACTTAAATTAACTTAACTTAACAGATAAACCGTTAAACATAAAAAATGAATGTCACAAAATCTTTTTTTTTTCATTACGCGCGAATTTTTATAATTTGAAACTTTATGGAACGTTTTTAACGTGAGATAGTGTATTTAATCTTAGTCCAAAACTCTGGTTGGTAATTTCTTAACATTATTATAACCACAGATGTGTTGAGTTTCAAATTATGTGAGACCTATTATAATTTTTCCAGTCTGACTACCAAATCTACAAGGCAAAAATGCGTGGACCGTCATCCTTTTTAGCTTTTGTATTGCAATTTCTAAGGCCTGTATCTTAGGACTGCTGCCTTCTTTAAAAATACCATTTGAATCTCACGTTCAATCTATTAATAAAACCAATCACCTCATAAATATTTTTTGTTAGAAACATTGTTCTTTCACAATAAGTAATATATTTTCACTTGTGTTTCATAATTTCTTGATAATATATTGACAGGTAATCGATGAAAGTTTTAAATCTCGCTAGTTAATAATTCATTATTGTAAACAAAACCAAAATTAACATGATAATTTGGACTAAAGTACAAAATAAAAGCTTTAAGTAATATTGATCTTTCTAAATATACTGAAAGGTTTAAATGGTAACAGATTTTGAATGAATAAAAGGTCAATATTTAACCTTTGCATTGCAATTAAAATATTAGGGACGGAAATATATCCAAAGATTTTAATATAGAGTACCTACGAATAGAGTTAATGATACTGCGTTTAATATTATCAAGACCTAATGTAATTAAACATACAAGGTATAATGGAAAACAGTAATTTTAACATATAGAATACAGTAAGATAATGTGAGACTTCTTATTTTTTAGCAACGGAACTGCATTTATTTTACTGTAGCTATGGAGGTTTTTTTATTTTTTCGTAGTTGGCTCTGATCACTTCAATAAAAAATTGGATGTGGCCAGCACCTTACCTTCCGTCAGTTCCATATATTTTGTACAAATTCCATACAGAAAGTTTCTTGCACAAAATTCCATATTTCAAGTACATTACCTTCATGTACCTAAGAGATTCTATATTTCCAGCAAAATTATAACACAAATATGTCAATTGCACTTGATACTGACATCTGTCAATCAGCATTTTCTTAATATAGTAGCAGTTTCCATTGTTATAGCAAAGCTATAGCTGCTTCATGAAATTTAATTTCTTTATAATTTTTTAACTCTATACCCATTGAATATGTTGTTTAATATTTATAATAACATTAAATATGGAAAAATGATATTTAACAGTGTTTTTTCAAGAAAAACTTAAAATCTTAAAATGAGGGTACTTGCGGTTGACCAATTATAACTAAAATCTAATCATATCTTAACATGGATGTAAAGAAAAGGAATAAGAAAGAACTATAATTTTTTGAATTGTATTATTTGAGTTATCGGATCCGAAAAAATCGTCACACACACACGCGCACATACACACACACACACACATATATATATATATATATATATATATATATATATATATATATATATATATATATATATATATACATAAATACATACATACATACAGACATAATCGTAAATATAGTAAAATCTTATTCCAGGGATTCTAAAACGTGCTTATTCATCAAAAACTCACCACCGAATTTCTTGACCAAAGACATACATTCCTTACCTAAAGGTAACGGAAGGTAAAATCACCATGAATAGTAATTTAGGTAACAAGACCTGAAAGTGATACTTTTCTGTGTTAGCAAGCATATTCCAGGCGTGCTTTGGAAGCTTGTAAACCCAGTAAAGGCACTTTCAGGACGTGTTGGGTATAAATTATTTTTCGCGGCCCTGAAAAAAAGAATAAACAAACATCTATAGGTATGCATTATTGTGTTTTTTATTGTGAGAAAATAAAAAAATAAATAAATAAGCAACTGATGGCCATGGAAATTTTCACAACGACGCTACTAACATAAAATTTTAACAAGTTAGAGTTAACTCTCAATTTTACAAGTAAACAACTAGTAAAGAATAATTTTCAAAAGTAGTTGGCAGTATCTATAACTGAAGAATCTTACAAATGAATTGTTATAATCAAAATCAAAGTTATCAAAAAACCATAAATAACATCAATAAAGAAATTGATTAAGAATTAAAAAAAAAACTTTTCATGTCGCCAGCACATTACCTACCGTCAGTTCTATATAGTTTATAAAAATTCCATACAGACAGTTTCTTGCGAAAGACTCTATATTTTCAGTATATTACCTTCCTTCAGTTCTATTTATTTTGTACAAACTCCATGCAGAAAGTTTCTTAGAATTGATTCCATATTTGCAGTAACATTATAACACAAACATACTATGTCAATCGCACTTGACATTGACATCTGTCTATCAGAATTTTTTATTTATATTAGCTGTTGCCAGTGTTATTGCAGAGCTGGCTGCTTTATGAAATTTAATTTCCTTATAATTTTTTAACTCAATCTCCATTGAATATAAAGTATAAAATGTAATTAAATCGTATAGAGAATAACATATTCTTTGATATTTATAATAACATTAAATGTGAAATAATGATATTTAACAGCGTTTTTTTTTTCAAGAAAAACTGTTAAAATCTTCAAATGAGGGTACTTTCGGTCTATCAATTATAACGAAAATCTCAACTCTACATGTGGGTATATCGAAGAGGAATACGAAAGAATTATAATTTTTATAATTGTAGTGTTGGAGTTATCGACGGAGAAAAAATCGTCACACACACACACACACACACACAAACACACATATATATATATATATATATATATATACACAGATATCGTCGCAAAAATAGTAAAAAATCGTATTCTAGGGACTCTAAAACGTGCTTATTCATTAAAAACTATCCATCGAATTTTTTGACCAAAAACAATACCTTTCTTACCTAAAGGTATGACGGAAAGTAAAAAGATTATAATTGTTAATATAGGGCGCGAGCAGACACGTGACTCGAGCAACCTTGAAGTGCTTAAAATCAGCTATGTGTACGCGTGTCATTTTGACAAGACCAATGTTTTGACTTATTCTAATTTTGGACTGTTAAAATGTTACTATTTTTAAGTTCGTGTGTTTCACTGTCTGAAATTTGTAAAATATTAACAATTTAGCAGTTCTAAATCAAAATAAGTCAAAACATTGATCTTTTCAAATTGACATTGCTCTTGTCAAAGTGACATGTGCACACAAATCAGCTGATTCCAAGCACTTCAAGGTCGCTCGAGTCACGTGTCTGCTCGGGCCCTATACATTGTTTCCATTGGTATAAAAGAAAAATTAAATAAACATGTCCCTTTAGGTTTAATCAGATAAATAATTGCGTTGTAATTGACCCTTATGCTTCGCCCATCTATTTATTTAACAGCCGTATATTTAAACTTAAATTTAACTGAAAGCAAAGTGTTCGTAAGTCGCATTAGTTAAAAAAGCTCGAATATAAATATCCCTGTAGCGCTTTAGCGTTAATCAGATGAGAAGTTGAGAGAGCAATTACAATAATTATAAGAAGCAGAATCAGATAAGAGTTTTTAGTTGACATTCGCACGAAAGGGCCCCATTCATCTCTCAGTATCACAAATAAACTTCATTATGTCACAACGCCAGCAAGTAGCGTAGAATAAGTGATGTTTTTGTAGCATTCTGGACACATGTCAGATATTAATTGTTGTTTATGTTTCGCAGAAATGGAGAGAAAACTTTACTTATCACTAAGGCTAGGTCGGCAGAGCAGTCGGTTATATGGAGGTATGAGAACCAAATATACGTGTTGTGTTGTGTTGTGTGTTGTGTACTTTTTGTTCTTTGTCCAGTGTTGCATGCTTTGGTGTTAGTAGGGGAAAACAAATGTTTTTATTTCACGTTCTGTATGTAATTGCTTTTTACTAGTTGGTGGATTGTAAGCACAACAAAGGATATTACACATGTGTAAAAACTTTAGGACATACTTGTTAAATCTATAAGTTTCAGCACTGTTTTGTTTTAACCATAATAACGTACCTTTAGGAATTAAAATTTAATTACTCTACTAAAGAACTTCATTTAAATAAAGTTATTGCGTTTTCAGCTATTCTTTTTTAATTTGAAATCAGGGACTCGAACCGAAAAATTTTGGGGTTCGGTTACGGTTAACGATTTTTACATAAATAAAAATTCGGTTGCGATTATCGGTAACGGTTTTTTTGAAAATATATCGGTTTTCGTTTCGGTTAAAAAAATTTCGTTTTCGTTACGGTTTCGGTTCTTTTCGGTTTAAATGAAAAATTAGCTTAGTTTTTTTATTTTTTGCAACATGATATACATTTAGTTTTACTAACAACTAGTATCTACTATTAGATATGTTCGGCTTGTTTGGAATTCAAAATTCGAAAAGAATCTGTAAGTAGGTAATTATTTTAAAGTGTGATCTAAAAATAAAAATTGCGGTTCAAAAAGTAATTATAAGTTAAAGTTTTCATATTTAAGTTCTCAAGTTTATTTTTTGAAACAAAAATTAAATACGTTTTGTCAATTATTAATATTTTAATTTTAAGTTATAATAATAATTCTATTCCAATAGTAAAGTATCATTCACAACAAAAAAAAAATCTGATGTGGCCAGCACATTACCTTCCGTCAGTTCTATGTATTTTGTACAAATTTCATACGGACAGTTCCTTGCCAAATTAAATATTCTATTTCTTGTACATTACCTTCCCGTAGTTGCATGTATTTTATGCAAATTTCATACAGAAAATTATTATTTTGTGACGTTTTCTATATACAGTGTAATGTATCTGCAGAAATAAAAGATTTATTATTATTATTATTATTATTATTATTATTATTATTATTATTTCTTGTACATTACCTTAAAGCAGTTGTATGTATTTTATACAAATTCCATACAGAAAGCAAAAGATCCTATATTTCCAGTAAAAATTATAAGACAAACACACTATGTCAATTTCACTTGACACTGACATCTTTCAATCATAGTAGCTGTTTCCATAGCTATGGCTACTTTATGAAATTTAATTTCTTTATAATTTTTTAACTCTATATCCATTTAATATTAAGTATAAAATGCAGTCAAATCGTATAGAGAATAAAACATTCTTTAATATTTATAATAACATCAAATGTGAAAAAATTATATTTAACATAGTTTTTTCAAGAAAAACTGTTAAAATCTTCAAATGATGGTACTTCCGGTTGACCAATTGTAACCAAAATCTAATCAGCTCTTCATATGGATGTAACGAAGAAGTACACGAAAAAATTATAATTTTTGTAACTGTAGTATTAGAGTTATCGCAGACGAAAATTTTGTTACACACGCACACACACACACACATCCACACACACACACACACATACAGACATCATCGTAAAAATAGTAAATTCGTATTCTAGGGACCCTAAAACGTGCTTATTGATTAAAAACTCATCATCCAATTTTTTGACCAAAGACAATACCTTCCTTACCTAAAGGTGACGGAAGGTAATTAACGCAGCAGTAGAATTAGTGGCAGTGGTAGTGGCCTGGGTAAAAGATTGAATGCGTTATAGCAAATGTATTCGTTCACATCCCAAAATTAAGAAAATGATAGTAGCGCAGTGGCAACGGCAGCCGTAGGAGTTTGCAAACTCCAAACTTCTACGTTGCCACTACTGCTACCGCTTAAATTTTTTGACGGTTTTGACGTTTATTGACATCTGATTTCTGATTTCATCAGATAAAATGAGCAATAGAAAAAGGATCATTTTGTGGTATGCCTCAGATGTTGCGCTATATAAACAAACAGACTTATTAATAAACTTTGCACAATTAAAAGTGAAAACGTAACTTACCATTTTCGCTTATTTCAAACTTCAAAGTTAATTTATGCCCACGCATTTTCTTTTTTTGAAATAATTTTAAATTCCCTTAATTTCTTCGCATATCTCACACAATGGAGTGCTTGTGGATAAGTATAATTAATAAATCATCAACTATGTCAGTTGCTTTTTGCGTAAAAATAAAATGACAGCTATAACTGTCAATCTTGCACCCTAGTAATATATAATAAAAATTCCTAGAAACTATAATTTTTAGGTGCGTTCAATGAAGTAAGCAAATCTAGCAAATGCTAGGTAAGCAAACGAGACTTGTTGCTTAGTGCGCTGAACGATTTGCTAGCTATATGACGAACTGTCATCCACAACTGTCATCGAGAAACGTATATAGATGTCAAATATAACATTGTGTAATTGTGTACCTGTTGTATTTCTTTTCTTGGTCTGCGAACATATGGAAAATGAATTTATATATTTATTTTCAGATAGTGGGATTAATTTGGAAGAAGCTATATTGACTATAACAAAATATTTCAAATTTAATAATGTTATAAACATCCATCACAAAACTCTCAAAGCCTTTTTTTACATGTGGTTGATAGACACACACCATATAAAGAAATAGAAACAGTTCAAGTTAACTTCATGTATGTAAAATTCGTATTTCCCGCCATTATATTTGACACTTAGCAAGACAAGCGAGAAAATTGTGGCTTGGATTGCTTGCGAGCAAATCAAGCAAGTGCTAGGCTAGCAAAGTCGTTCAACAAATTTTACTTCCGGTTGCTTGTTTTGCTTGGCTTATTGAACGTACCTAATAATTTTTCATTGTGCACGAAAAAAATTTTTACTATAAATTTCTTACGCTACCGATGCCACTAATTCTTACACTACCGCTATTTTTTTTTAAATCTGAATGGGCCTTAATACGTAAACTAAATGGGTGATTGAATGAAAGATGTCAACAAATGAGTATTTTTTATTATAATTGCAAAAAATAATTGAAAATTGGAGTAAAATGCCTTAATTTTTTTTAAAAAAGAGACTACTTTTTTATATACTTGAAGGTATGCAAAGTACTTTTCAATTTACGGTTTTAGTACCGATATTATTTCAGTTCGGTTATGTTTTCGGTTACAGAACGAATTTATTTTCGTATCGGTTTTCGGTTTCTATATTTTAAGAAATAAAATATAGGTTTCGGTTTTCGGTTATGGTTTCATTAAAAGTGAAATATGGGTGCGGTTTTCGGTTACGGTTTCGTTACGGTTCGGGTTCCTGTTTGAAATATACTCGTAATATCCAATATTTTTTTAATAATAATTATATTTTGTATTTTATATTTCCCTGAAGTATTATAAATGTAGAAATATTGTTTGTTGGTATGTTCTGTATTAAATTATTATATTTTCATATTAATTAAATTTTTGACAAATATATAACGCATGTGTAATATTTATAAAATAATATATGGATTAAATTTTACATTCGATTTATTATGAAATAAATATATTTCATTAGGTACATTATTAATATACAGGGTGAGGTTAAAACAAGTAAACATGATTCTAATCCTTTTAGTTTTTAAAACACAAGAAGTCCATCTAATGAAATAAGACATATGACTTATGTTTTATAAACCACCCTATATAGTATACCATTTGCTGACTTTCTCATTAGGTACCAAGGCAATTTCTTCTTCTACTTTTCCAAAATTTCATTTAGCGTAGGTTTTATTATATTTTTTGAGATTAATTTTAACCAAAATCAGAGTCATACATATAAATTATAATTTTTAAATATATATATATATATATATATATATATATATATATATATATATATATATATATTTAATTAAATAAGTAAACGGTAGGTTCCAATTAATTGACAAAAACTATTTTTTTCCGATTGACATTAATAGTGTGATTTTTTTGTCAGCTGTCTGTATGATGTCACTTTTACTGCCTAGGCAGTAAAATATTTTTACTGACTATTACATAGCACCCACCATCTAAACTCATAGCACAATTTGATGGCGATAACTTTCAAAATAGATATTAAAAATAATCTCTAAATTAATATTAATTTTCAATCGGCAAAAAAATAATGTGTTCAACACGGCACTAAACACAGATTTACAGCTACCGCAGCATTCATTGCCTCGGCTTCACTTCGACAATGAACCGGCAGCCTCTGCTGTAAATCTGGTATTTTAGTACCTAGTTAAACAAATAACTACTGTCAATTTTATTATAAAAATTGGACGTTTCGGACAACATTTGCCCATTATCAGCCAAAGAATTAAATTTTACATAAAGTATATATATATATTTTTGTGTCAGTTGTTACTTTTTGATTGTATTTTTAAATACAACTAAGGTGAAGCCCATAGCTTTTGTCACCAATTAAAGAAGAAAACAATTGACAAAATTAATATGTTAACTGTAAGGGCCAATTTTACAATCGCCTGTTAATCCATGGATAACTTATTCCATAGAAAAAATAGAAAAATATTGCATCCGGATTTGACATTTAATACAAATTTGACAATTTGAGTTATAATTTCGATGCTATATTTTTTATTATCTGAGGAATAAGAAATCCATGGTTTCTCCAAGATTTGTAAGATTGACCCTAAGTTGTTAATAAAATTTTTGTTAATTCTACCTTGACCGGTCCTATATCAAAAATGTCACTTTTATAAATATTAAAGTTTTTTTGGTTTAATGAAATCTTTCAGCAAAATTAATAGTTATTTATGTTATAAGTGTTAAAAGTGACATTTTATTTTGTGAGAAGGAAGTTTGGAACACGACGCGAAGCGGATTGATCCAAAACTTCGAACAAAATAAAATCACTTTTAACACGTATATCATACACTATTTTTTCTACAAACACATTTATTTCATGTAAACTATTATTCACAAAAGATGACTATTCAAGGTCATTTGTGAGCCGTCTGATATAATATTACTTGCAGATATCTTCATTGCACTTCGCATACATAGGCGTGCAACATGAAATATTTATAGACACATTTTAACTGAAAAAATAAGAGTAATTCATTTGAAAATTATGTTTTTTTATTAAATAATGCCTTTCTGAAAGATTTATGTTCTTCACTTATGTTTTTGTAAAATACAAAAAAATAGACTTAACTTATAAACTAAGGAATACTAATTTGATTTAATCGTCAACGCCACTGGGTAAATATCAGCACAGAGGGCAGTGTAGTAGATAATTAGGTATCTGTAATTTTACGACATATGTCATTATTATTTATAGTGTGTTAGAAAGCAATGGCACTATTTACGTATATCTGTCACACCACATAAATTAAATAGACATAGGTCAAATAATCTTTCTCTTTCTAATACAAAATGTTGCTAAGCTACTGCTATAAAGTGATGTGTATTCTTTTTTCGAACAAACAACCTTGAATAGTCATCTTTCGTGAATAATAGTATAAATTTGTATTTGTAAAAAAAAATTGAAATATGTCAAACATGTCGATTTGTTGTTCCATACGTCATTACCAAGGTAATTTACTTTTAACACTAGAATTAAAATATCGCATTTTTAATTGAAGTATGCCGTGTTAAAAATTCAAGTTTTAATAGTGTTTGTAGAAAAAGTATATTATGTACCGCTGCATACGTTACGTAAATGTAATAACAGAAAAACGCATAAAAATAACATTGATACCTACTTTAATAATAAAATGAATTTGCTTAATATGTGTAAATAATACATACAAAATTAATGTAAATCGTTAAAATATTGAACATACATATAAATTATTTAAAATTATTTCATATATTGAATCATAAGTGTTAAATATTTATAGTGTATTATCTACGCCAATATTGAAAATCCACTGTCTCGTTAATTTGGTTAAAATTAATCTCGAATATTACGTGCAGAACATACGCAGCTGACGTACCGTCGTGTACGATATTCGGTTGGTGATAAGATTTCGTACTAAAGCTTGATTAAGTATATAATTAATTTTGTTTTCTTATACGTCAACTGTTGTTTACGTCGTTCACATTTAACATATTCAAGACCAACTATAATTAACTTACACTTCACTTTACTCACTTTTATATTTGGATTATCAATTTTTAATATCGCTTTGTGTACTAATAATGATTTATTCAATGTGTGTTTGATTAGATGTTTTGTAATTTCTTTAAGGCAAGTTTGATGAATGTTTTAATGCTTTTGATGTTATTGATTAAGACGATTATAATAAGTGATTAAAATTTGTAAAATGACAGACAATCAATAGATTATTATGTTACAAAATTAAATTAATAGCACACTAATTTAACAATATAGGTAAATACCCTTGATTATTGATATTTGCCTTCAGAGTAGGGGTAAATTTATATCTTTTTCGTAATATGTATATTATGTACTTGCTATCATTGATTTTTTTTTTCATTAAAAAGTCTACAATGAGGTGTTGCACGTTTTTTTTCTTTGCTTTAATCATAAGAATAAGTAAAAATAGTTAGCCCCTATTTTTTATTTTTTTCTTATTATTCTTTATTCATCAGAAAATTGTCTTTGAAATTATAATGTTTGAATTTCCGCTTCCCCTTTCGCCTGATGACGTCAGAATAAACCTAACCAATGAGGGTGTGGCTTACATTTGCCACCGACGGAATTTAAACGAGTGACAGTCATGACATCTGTCAACTACTACTGATTTTTGTATTTGGAAATAATCAAACATGGTTGTAAAAAAGTGTTTTGTGCAGTGTGCCCAAATAGAACTGATAATAGGGAAACATAAAACATAGTGAATGAAATGGTTGTTGCAAGGAAAGATAAAAACATAAAATCAAAACTTCTTTGTTGTAAAGATCATTTTGATGTAAATATAAATATTTTTATAATTAAATAAGAACTATTGAATACATTAATTTTTTTAGCTGGAAAATGATGCACTCAGGCTACGGTTTCTTATACCGGCTAATCTTTGCACTATTGGACCATAAGAGATTGATAAATCCAGGATAAAATATTATTAGACGGTATTGCTTAAGACCACTACTTCCTCGGACATCGGTAGAGTAATTTTTTATGTATATTTATTTAGCTAGTATTTTTATTCTTGTTTTGACGAAAATCTCTGGAATAAACTATTTTACTTCAGGAGTAAATTTTACTTTGCCAGTGCTTTACTTATCCATCTTTTATAATACTAGGCATGAAACTATGAAATTTAACGCTATAATATAATAATAAATAACTAAGAACTACGCTAAAGAACCAAAAATCACGATGCACTATAAGTCAGACCTTATGTCACACAGTTGTCATTAAAGCAATCATTGACGTTGATGTATGATACAGTTGTTTTTTTTTTTCATCATCTTTCCAGTTTTGTTATTGGCTAATGTATGTCGGATGCCACAGACAGTGTAATTCGGCGCCAATTCAAAAAGTATATTTTTAAACTGCTACTGTGCTTAATATATACAGAAATTTGAACAGAAAATCATATTTAATCACACTGTAGAACGTATTTATTCGAATTTCAGAAGAAAAAAGATATGATAATTTTTTTTGCAACACCTCATTAGAGCTAA
This sequence comes from Harpalus rubripes, assembly GCA_963082715.1. Classification (NCBI taxonomy): domain Eukaryota; kingdom Metazoa; phylum Arthropoda; class Insecta; order Coleoptera; family Carabidae; genus Harpalus; species Harpalus rubripes. The sequence continues at coordinate 53,761,280 of OY720457.1, read as the reverse complement.
GTTACTTTTTCAATATTTCATATTTTTTCCGTATAATTGATGTGGTTGTTGGTATGCAGGCAAGTGGCGCCACCATCATGACCCGTGACATGAAGAACTAACATCGTTAATCATCCCTTATGGTATCATATTTCGCATGTTTTCTTTTTTCAATTTTTATTCTTCCTTTTCATAATTGCCGCAGATTTTTCAGTAAAATGCGCAAATTTGTCATCTTAAACTTTCCAAATATTCGCTTTAGTAGGTAGTTTTAGCGAAATTTAACTCACAATTTTTTCAATTCTTTTCAACTTATTGCACTATTCAGCAAGCACTTCAATTTCTATATGAGGGTTACGCTAGAATTATTGAGAATAAGATTCATGATTCATATTTTTTATTTTATTTTAAATATGTTCAAAGTGATTTCCTTCAAAAATACTACACTTCACCATTATTTCCTTCAACTTTTTAAAAGCTTCCAACCAATCGTCTTTTGGAATGGTGAATGCTTTCAAAATAATTGCAGTATCAATCAAGACAAAAACCTTCTATCCCGTTAATTTTTTATAAGTCTAAGAAATAGCCAAAACTCGCATTTTGCCAAATCATATAGGAAATGCTTTGTGGTTATATAAAAGATACTTTAAAAAATCTGATGTGGCCAGCACAGTACCTTCCGTCAGTTCTATGTATTTTATACATATTCCATACAGACAGTTTTTTGCGATAGATTCTATATTTCCAGTACATTACCTTCCCTCAGTTCTATGTATTTTGTACAAATTCCATACATAAAGTTTCTTATAATTGATTCTATATTGTGCAGTAAAATTATAACACAAACATACTATGTTAAATGTCATTTTTTCACATTTAATGTTTTTATGAATATTAAAGAATATTTTATTCTCTATTCGATTTGATTACATCTTATACTTCATTTTCTATGGATATTGAGTTAAAAAATTATAAAAAAAATAAATTTTATAAAGCAGACAGCTATGCAATAACAATGGAAATTCTGATAGACCGATGTCAATGTCAAGTGCGATTGACAGTATTAGTGTTATAATTTTACTACAAATATAGAATCACTCCTAAGAAACTTTCTGTATGGAATTTGTATAAAATACATAGAACTGAGGGACGGTAATGTACTGGAAATATAAAATCTTTCGCAAGAAACTGTCTGTATGGAATTTGTATACAATACATAGAACTGACGGAAGGTAATGACAGATAGTTAGTTAACTGTTTCAAATGATTGTGTAAATTTTGTTTTCCACGGATTGTCTGATTTTCTTATTCTGCATAATTTTAGTATTATCATCGTATAAGCATTTTCCATATGTAATATGTATTTAAAATATATCACCGTTTGTAAATAAACTTTTACCTATACAAATTTAATTAATTTTTTTGTTTTTTTGTTAAAAAAGCAGAGAGAACATACGAAGTCGTTTTTAAAAACCAGTCATATTAACGATATAAGAATCATTATTAAAATTTTGTTTAAAGATTCACGGGCTTGTAAGTTTGGTTTGTTTTCAAAAAGCTTGAAAAATCAAGCCAAACCTGATGTTTTAGAAAGCTTGAAATTAGAAGTCAAACCAAGCTTTAGTTTCACTATATTAATTATAGTATTGAATTTAGCCAAATAAAGTACCTGCGAGTGTAAATTGAGTTAATGAAAAATATACAGGGTGGTGACTGGAACACCAGAACATAGGGATTTAATATGTAAAATTAGTTTTCGTAATATCCTGTTTCTTTAATTATTTTAGGTTAAAAAGCTTCAAATAAAAGTTGTAGAGCTTAAAATTCTACATCTGAATCAATAATCAAAATTGATTTTACATGCTCTTTAACGGCAGAAATTAGCTATGAAAATGTCAAAAATCACCATCATTTATTTTTTAGCTTTCCAACCTGGTTTATTTTTATTTCTCTCTATCTTTTTCGACTAACTTATTTACATTTGTAAATTGGTATTTTCTTACAAGCGACGTTTACTATTGAAGTTTTTCTTAAACTTCGCCCATTGAAGTTTAAACTCATATTTGACTTTCCTTCTTTGTTAACACGCTACATATTTTATCATATCATTTGCTCCAAATCTTTTCACATCTTTATTGCCTTGCCATCTCACATTGTGCAAAACTGCATTGACAATCGAATATGAACTGTTTGCCAACTAAACAAATGAAGTTGGAGACGCGTCAAGCGTCATTTTCTTGGCGTCATTTTGTTCTTCTGTTGCGGAAGCGACTCGAGACATGGGCAATATATTACTGTTGACGGATATCACAGAGAGACAAAATAAATAGACTAGAGCAAGTTTTATTGTTTCTTACAAGATATACTCCAAGTTACCTCGAAATAATTGCACAAGAGGTAAAAAGTGATTGCTATTTTATTTTCGAGAAGAAACAGATTCATTGGCTGTCAGTTTTTTACAGATTTACAAATTTGTAAAACTTACATAAATGTTTAGGCGTTAATAGTTACTATAAATATCAGTTAGGTGTATATAAATTATAACCAAAACCTGTTAGTTGCGTTTACGCTTATTTTTAATATGTATGCAGTGCCGCTCCGTGGATAACAGGCAGTGGCGTAACTACCGGTGTTCCGCGTGTTCCCCAGTACACGGACCCGGTGCCTCAAGGGGCCCGGCACGCACGTCAAAAAATATTTTTATTTCAATAGAGCCACATGTTCCAAATATATTAAATGACCTTACATCTTTCAGCAGACAGATCCTTTTCAAAATAAAAATTAGTAAAAAAAATTTAAAGGATATATATATATATATATATATATATATATATATATATATATATATATATATATATATATATATATATATATATAGATGATATTGTATCAGAAAAAAGATTAATTTCAGCTGGTGTACCACAGGGATCTATTCTCGGACCAGTCCTATTTATCTTGTACATAAATGATTTAAAAATTAAAACAAATATACCCAATTTTATAGCCTACGCTGATGATATTTCTTTATTTGTTCATAGCCACGATATTAATAATCTTATATCTGATGCTAATATACAAATAAATAAGCTTCATAAATATTTTGAGGAAAATTCTTTACAAATTAATGTAAAAAAATCAGTTTTTATGCGTTTCACAATTTACAATAAGGATAAAGTAAGAGAAGATGAATCAGTGATAATTAAATTTGGCACCAACAATATTGAGCAAGTAGAAAATACTAAGGTACCTGGCCTTACCCTATCTAAAAACTTAAATTGGGAACTGCATATAAACACACTTTGTAGCAATTTGTCAAAAATATGTTTTGCTATTCGTAGATTAAGCTACTTACGTAATATAAATATTATTTTATCTTTTTATTATGCAAAATTTGTAGCATCCTGTACATATGGCATTATATGCTGGGGTACATCCTCTTCATTACTGAGGGTATTTAAACTTCAAAAACGTGCTATAAGATATATGTTTAAACTAAATTACAATGAGTCTTGTAAAGATATTTATGTAGCAAATAATATTTTGATGGTTCCATCATTGTTTATTTATCATATATTAGTTTTTGTTAACGAAAATATGTCTAAATTTCCGAAACTGAGTGATGTACATAATTATGTAACTAGAAATAAGAACTTATTACAAATTCCTCATCATAGAACAGCCTTTTATGAAAATGATCCACTGTATTTTGGCATTATTTTTTCAACAAATTATCAGAAGAGTTAAAACAATGTAATGATGTTAAATCTTTTAAAAAAATATTAAAACATAAATTACTACTAAATTGTTATTATTCTGTTAATGAATTTATGTATAATCCATGTTAATATGTACCTTTATATGAAATGTTGACTTATCCTATATCATGTATAATGATCTTTGGACAAATAAAATTATTATTATTATTATTATTATTATTATTATTATTACAGGGCAACAACGATTATCATTATCAGACATCTATTATTTTAATAGAATACGAAATTGCCAGAACAATAGATGTATCTACATATAACGTTTTCAGCTTCTGTTTTCAGTGCGCACTAACGTGCACTGAGTTCTCGTTTTGTTATCATCATACTTATATGTTTACACTTTCGTCGTGGTAGCGTTTTCGGTTTATCCTAAAATTACACTCAGTCCTCAGTGAGTGCGCACTTTTGTGCACCGACTACAGGAGCAAGTGCACGAATATCAGTGCAATAATATGGCTTCTAAAAATAAAATCATATTGACAATTGCCAGAAATTATTAGAAAGTTCTTCAATGTCAGATAGTGATGTAGAGTTATTAAATCGAATAATTAAACTTTATGTACATAAATATACAAATAAAAAAGTAAGAATGTAAACTCATGTGAATATTTGAAATAAAATTATTTTCGTTTTCAGTTCAAAGATACTTTTCAGGTACAAAGGAGTACTTCCTTGAAATTCATAGATAATTTTGAGAAACGCGCCAAAACTAACAGGCTCTCGGACTTGTACTCATTTATGGTCTCGTTTTCAACTTAAACTTGCATTAGGATAGTTAGAGTCGAAACTGATTCCATGCATTTACGTCACACAGTGCACTGAGTACGCACTGACACGCTAACATCAACTTTTGTCAAAAAAAAGAAATCAGTAAAAGCTGTTGACATAAACGTACAATATTGTCTTGGTTTCATGTTTATTTTTGTAATATTTTTTTTTAAATTAAATTTTATTTTAAAAAAGTATTTTTTAAAGTGTCCTATTATGGGACCAGTAAAACTATTTTCTTATCTACAAAGGGGCCCGGATTGACTCGGGAACACAGGCCCACGGCTGCATTGTTACGCCACTGGTAACAGGCGCCTTTGTGCAAAATTATGTTCTAGCGCCGCCATACATCTCCCAATATAAAAACACATACCTACATATTTATAAACAATTTCAAATCAAACGAAATTTGGAAAGAACAAGAATTTGATACAATTTTATCTTGTCTGATAGTCAAATGTTCGAAACACAAATATTACCTTCTTATATTTGTCCAATTTGACTTTCGAACATGATTGAAAATGCATTTTTTTTTAATTTAAAATTAATAGTACGAGTACCTTACAATAATTAATGTTAATTACTTTAAACTTTGAGTTTGCATAAGTTTTTAGTTCTTCGAATCACGGCGGTTCCTAAAGATTAGTTTTAGTAATTACAAGATTGGTGAGTCTTTTTTTAACCAAAATGAACTCAAAGTCTCGGTAGGGTTGCAGTAACAATTCTACATTACATTGCTTACATTAGTAACATTTTAGTGAAATTTTATATACATTTTAGAAAAATATGGTTTGCATTTTGTAACCAAAATTATAAAATTCTGAATACGCGACCTAATCAAACCCCTTCGTGACCAAATTTGGGTCGCGACCCATAGGTTAAGAAACGTTGCTTTAAAGGTTAAACTATACTTTTGATTCGTCGAAAAATATTAGATTTAAAATATTGATGAAATTTCCTTTGTTAGATTCATTCTTGTAATCAATATTATTAGGTTATAATCAAGATCGTTTGTTGTAATCAACAATTTTACAGATATAGCTTGCAACATCACAATGCCAGAAAATTATCCGTTTAGCAGGATATTTATTTTACTTTTTTCAACTAAATTCATTGTTGGATTCATTCTTGTAATCAATATTCTTGAGCTATAATCAAAATCATTCTTTGTTGTAATCAAAACCTTCACAATTATTATTTAAATATAACAATGATAGAAAATATCGACCGTCTTGAAATGGCGGCCCTTATGGTCGGGCCCCTTTGTGCAGGGCACAATCTGCACGGAGCGGCCTTGTATGTATGGCAGTAACAAAACACAATTTTTACATGTCAACAACGTTACTAATGTGGTTACTAACTTGTAAAATTTTAACAAGTTAGTGGTTATAGTTGTCGTCAAATAAGTTCTCACTCTTGCCATTTCAGTGACAATGTTGAAAATGCTGTTAGTAACTAGTAAAGATTAATTTTCAAACGTAGTAGGCTAGGCCGTATGAATAAATAAAGTTTACCGGTTTCAGGATATTAATCAATTGTTTACATGTACAAAAGTAGGCTGCTAAGTAATAACCATCTGTATTGTAACATTATTACTATACTGACTTGACACCAACAGTCTACAAAATGAAAATAAATTAAAATGAAAGTATAATGCTCTTCATTAATACATACAGATAACGTTAGTGTATCGTTCTAAATACGGTTTATTTTATTCTAAAATAATAAACATGAGGAATAGCACACAATTTAAATATTTGTCATATTGACATATGTCAAAAAATTGTTCTGTTAACCATAGCATTCTGAAAGTAGCATTAACGAGAGAATTTCATAAAATCATATTTATTAATGTAGTCTTAATTTTCAGAAATCGATAAACTATTGAACAAACCACGGATTTTATGAATCATAACAATCCTTAGATGTCTTAAAATCCTCGCTCTACGAGCTTGGATTTCAAACTAACATCTGCGGGAGTTATGATATACATAAAATTCCTAGGTATGCTAATAGCTATTACAAGTGAAGTAAGTAAAAAATAAAATTACTTACAGCCAAACTACCAGCCAATCAATTTGTAGAAATTTATTATAATTATATATTTTGACATTTGTCTTGATTATTTAGATAAGTTTTGAAATAAACACATAAACATCAAATGAAAACATCTTCTCCATTTCTCAATCTGTGTAAATTCGTTCGTCCATACAAATAAAATTCTCACCGTCACCATCCATATCTTTCCAATTTGACATTTTCACTTTTTCCTGGAACATTAATCCAGTGAATAGGCGCGCCCATTCGTTCGACGCGATGACGATCCAAGTTGCTTGTGACAAAACAAAACTTCCAGCCTACTACGCGGTTTAAAATGATTTACGCAGGCATTTGTTTGATCAGTTACCGTGATGAGTGATTGATGTTGTCCTGAAGATTCGATGATACAGCATTTTGAAGAGTCGCCGCTGTTTTTGAATGAGGTAACAAAAAATTCAACAGCGAGAAGAGGTTGTTTGTTTTGTGATCAAAATTTCATAATTAGAGCGGGGAATAGCAATTATTAAATTATTGTATACAGAATGTCTCACAACTCGCGCCCCAGACGAAACTGACATTTGCCGACGACAATAGGTTGCCAACAAATAGAAGAATATAATTTGTTGTTGCTTGCATAACGGAGTTACAAGACTTTTTAATCCACCAATCCCGGAAGGATATCTTGAGGTGTGATGATATTATTACAAAATAAAACTGGTTGCTATGTTTTAAAAATACTACTACTGAGTTACAACATTTGTTTGACTTACTGTAATTTTGACACTTTAGAGTTGACTTTTTACTGTCAACAAATTTAAGGTAGCGAAGGTGTTATCCAAGATCATCATTTATATCGTACAGTGCAACGTGTTGTAGCAGCTGTGTAAAATGTGTTAAACAAAAATATGATCCACAAGATTTCTATCCGGAAAACGTTCCGAATAGACTCGTGCTGCCTCTCTGGCGTTACGTCCACATTCTCCGAAAATTATAATCATTTCTAAGTAATCAGCTGCTGAATACGTGGTAAGAATTTGCCTTTTTTTATTCACCTTGTCAAATTTAATTTGACACTAACATTTTTCTCAAACTACAGTCGCCCACACATTTTAAAGATGATTTGATTTGTATAAAACCATAGTAACGTAAAATTATGGCAAAATCACGTTAAAGGTGTAGGTCTCTGATTGGTCAATTTTAAGACGTCTTTTCTCGAATATCTTTTAAGCTAGAATTTTTTTTCTTCGAAATCACACATCCGAGTGCAGTCTCGTGTTGCCTCATTCGTTCTGGGGCGCGAGTTGTGAGACACCCTGTATTGACAATTTAATTGTTTCTGACATTCTGACTACTCGTGTTCGAAATTTATTATTTTGGTGTTTGTCACATTTTTAGTGTCTATATCATTTCAGACTCGTTCTCATTGGTGCAGTTTGTGACGTCAAACTAAATCATAAATCTAAAGTTTGGACCTTCCAATGTTTAGCTTTATGATTTAGATTTAGAGACTCTAAATTCTGAAGTGCGAATGGAGTCATTACATAATATGCGGCCAAAGTCTTTAAATCTAAAGTATAAACTATAAACCTAAACCTAATTTTCATTTGTGAATGTACCTTCAATATCATTAATTCTGCCGAAAATTGATATTAAGGCGTTTGTTATTCAGACCGGTTACCTCCGGTTACATGGTAACCGCATTTTATTCAGCATACCGGTTACTTGCGGTTACGTCAAACATGTAACCGCGGTATGCTGGGTGGTTACATGTCAGGTTACTATTGCTATCCTTTTTTAGCTGTCAAACGGTGACATTTTGGCAGTTAGGCAACTTTCAGTAAAAGTAAAAATGGAATCTGTGTCATTTTCTGTCAACTTATTTTGTATTAAATCAATACGCTTTAAATTAAATGTATCACAATATGAACAAGATAAATATGTCAAATAATTAATATGACAGAAACGTCTGTAGTAACCTGACATTTTTTATTCACACCGGTTTCGCGAGATAAACTTTATGTAACCCGGTTACAAGAATAAAAAACGCCTAAACGTGTATTAACTAGTAACATCTGTCTCTATATAACGTATAAGTAAAACTAAGACTGTCGGCGAAAATCCGGTGAAAAAATTCCTATTAATAAGCGAGTTACAGTCCTCCGAAATTTGAAAATATAGATATGACGTCACATATATAAGTTTTTATATTAAACTATTTTCTTCGTAGACCTAAATGTTTTTGAAATATATGCCATTTCTAAATTATATTTATAAAGAATAAATGAATATTATTATACTGTACAAGTCGACATGATTTATAATTAGAAATGTATTTAAATTATTAAGTTTAATTCAAAATATTTATATTCAAATAAAAACTGTTTGAGAATTGCTCTACTGGACTGATAGCCACGCCTCCGCTATTTGAATTTCTCTATTTCCATTGGTAGTAGGCTCCGCCCCTAACTCGATATTCGTTATATATTTATAGGTGGTCTTTAAGTCGCCAATCAAAATAATATATATGGATTTCATATGAGTGACGAGCTGCTAAAACAAAAACCCCCGTATTTCCGAAGTATTTCAATTATATCATTTTATTACTTTATTAATATTCATTATTAAGCATATACTTTTACTATTTTTAACTAATTTCTCTTAATTCGATTCAGCTGTAATCCCCCGTTGTACCTTGTCAAAGGAAAAATCTGTTATTATAAAGATTTTCAATAAAAATATTATGGATTTTATCTTCACAAGTTTTGAATAGTATAATAGTATAAAATTATATTCTTTTCGCTTGGTAGACTGTAACAATATTTTATTAAAATTATGAATGAAAAGTTTTACATTTTAAAAATATTTTGGTACAAAATCATTTAAAATTAGTCATATTTTCATAATATGATAAAATACATGAAACTTTTGTTTAATACCTAACACCATTCGGCCCCATTATATGAAATGGTTATTACTATATATAGAAATGTTAACAATTTCAATTTGGCAGAGAATTCGAACTTGTAGCATATGTTATATTAACACTATTGCACATTCAAACTGTACGTACAACTTACAAAGTTATTTAATGAAAATTTCCCACATACTCTTACTAGACGTTGAACAATTAATTATTTAAAAACAATCATAAAAACTTTTCAATTCATTAGTCTTGTCGCAACTATGAGTAATGTATGGAGTATGATGCGACTTCCTGTTGAAAATGCGGTGTTGAACGAGTTCATCTTGAAACTTCCGGCTTGTCTTTATGTGAAATCGATGGCAAAGATGTCGGGAATGATCTTCGACACGAATTCGAAGTTTCCAGTATCGCTGAACGCATTTCATCTAATGAAGTGAAAAGTTTCAATGGACTGCATAAAGTCGCATTTCAGACAAATATACAAACAACCGAATATTTTGTTGCTTGACTTTAATGAGAAAATATTCATGGAGTAAGAGTAGCTTTTTTCATTAAAGGTTTTTTGATCTTTCGAGAGAAAAATCAGCATTTTAACAGCAGATTAAAATGTGGAGAGGAAAATATTACCTACGTTTTATTTTTTAATATTAAACTGTAATTATTTTTTATCGGTTTCAGCTAAGCCTTTGTTTACATACAAAAGTAAGCTGGTAACTAAGTAATAACTGTATTTGTACGGCAATATTACCATACTGACATGTCAATAACAGTTAACAAAATAATAGTACATTAAAACACAAGTATCATAAGGCAATCTGTTAACGTACGAGTCCAAGTTTGGAAAACGAGCCGCCAGGCGAGTTTTACAAAGGACGAGTGCGTCAACAGGCCTTATGATACATGTTTTTTATATTATTTTTTCTATTGAGGTAATTTTACAATTAGATTTTTTAAAAAAGGACTTGTCAAAAATATGAGTTGGTGTCTTTTTTATCAGTTATGTTGGTAGCGCTTCCCGCTAAAAATTGAAATTTCACATTTTGACAGTTTGTGTATCTTGTGATTTTGTCTGATTGTTTACATTAAAACATTGTATCAAGCATTATACAATTATGAAAGAGGAAAACCAATACATACAATGAACTCGAAGGTTTATTAATGAACCATCCTGATTTGACATATCGGTAGTTCGTGTTGGTTATTATCATAAATAAAACTTGAATATAGGATTGAAGGACGTAACGTGGACCATCATGCCTTTTTATTGAGAAAACAACATATAAATAAAACTCTTTAAATAATGAAATACTTTAATGAACAATTTATTGATTTAGACTTTTACTTTCCACCATTTTGTCAACACTCACTACTTAGTTGCACAGATAACGGCAACAGCTGTTCTTACAATTTTTAATACAAAATATAATATGGCATATATTCGATAGTTCGCCACAACGTAGAACTGGAAATCATGGATTAAAACGTCAACTTTTCATATTTGTTTGCTAGTAGCCGCCACAAATTGAGCAGACAGAGTCAACATTTTCAAGTAACGTGCATCATACATTTCATAACCTGCCTGGAATGACAATACATTCAATTCAAAATTGCTTTACCATAAATTTAAAATGTAATAAATAAAACTTACCGTTTTAATTATTTTGAAAAAGTAAACCTGAGCGCATTGTTTCTTGTTTCATAATTTTTTAGTTTTTAAATTTTAACTTCACAGATTCTTATTCTTTCTTAACTAACACAGCTATAGCTATAAATTTATTTTCTTTCTAGTCCTATCACTTAGAGAAAGGATAAAAATCCACAATTAGAAATAATATTTTAATACAAATAATTTACCATTTTGAGGTTATCTGTCAGTTATGAAAACATGACTACCATCTCTAGAACATGAAAGGCGCCAAAAACAGTACGTTTATAGATTTTCTAAACGTCGTGTTTTCAGTGATAAACAGTGCTTTTATAGAAACATAAGAACACCGAAATAGAAAAAATAAATTAAATGAAAACAAAAGGCTACTCGTATTTATACATACATATACTGTGTGTCTGTCTTAAAGATGTACATAGGAGATTAACATGGGAAATCAGTTTTTTGCAATTTCCTGCTCGCCTAATTATTTTAAGCAAAAACGCGTCAAATAAAAGTTTTAGGACATAAAATCAATCAACAGAATTACCTTTACAAGCTTTGTAACGACAGAAATTAAATATGAAAATTACGTTCAAAATATCGACACCTATGGAATTGAACAGAAAATAAATAAATGCTTGACGTTTTATCAAATTGTCAGAAACGTCAAATAAGTTAACTTACGTTGTGACAGATAAAACTTCAAGCATTTATTTATTTTTTGTTCAATTCCATGGCTGTCGACATTTTCAACGTAATTTTCGACATTTTCAAAATTTATTTCTGTCGTTACAAAGGATGTAAAGGTAATTGTGTTTGTTGATTTAGATGCAGAATTTTATGCCCTAAAACTTTTATTTGACGCGTTTTTGCTTAAAATCACTAGGCGAGCAGGAAATTGCAAAAAACTTTTTTCCCATGTTAATCTCCTATGTACACCTTTAAGGCCCGGTATTTCAGTACAAGGTTAAACCAAAAAAATTTGGTTAACCTTTTTTTTTATTGGTTAGACGTATTTCAGTTTCCAGTTAAGTGTTAAACGAGTTTAATGTAACCGAAAAGTTAAACCGGCATGTTAAGGTAGGTTAACCCAAAATTTCATGGTTAAGTCATGCGCAGAAAAATGTTTTGAAAATTTGGTTATGTGAAATACTGAAATATATAATTTTGACGTTTGAGGATAGCACAATGGAAAATTCACGTTCTAAAAATTTCACAGAGGACGAAATAAATTTATTAGTTGAAGTAGTAGGTGAGAAACGAAATATAATAGAATGTAAGAAAACGGGGGTTGTAAACCATAAGCAAAAATCAGCGACTTGGATAGAAATTATGAAAAAAATTAATGCACTTTCTGGTCGTGTGCCACGAACAGAGAAAGTGTTAAAAGAGAAATGGGCAAATATAAAGAAAGCAGCCGTAAGAAACCATGCCGCAGATAAGAAAAAATATAAAGGAACTGGTGGTGGTCCAAAAGAAAATCCAGTAGAAACACCAACACAGGCTATCATTATAAATATTTTGGGGGAAAGATTAACGGGAATGCACTCTGAATGCGATGGTGATTTTACTGAACAAGGTACAAACTACAATGTAAATTTTGTGCATCGTCTGAATCAGACGAAGATTCGCTTGAAGTCAACATGTAACCATCCATAATATTATTTAAAGTTTAGGCGAAAGCTATAACTATCATGCTGTTATTGACAATTATTTAACAAGTGATTTTGAAAGCTGAATTTAAAGATATCGCTTTTGCGCATGCTCGACATGAATGTCACTTCAAATTCTACTACCAACACAACAAAATTCTCGGTTAGCAAATCTCGGTTAAGTTAACCTGGATTTAGATACTGAAATACGAATGCCGAGTTAAAATGACGGTTACAAGTTAAACCAGATCATGTAACCAAAATTTTAATCCCGTACTGAAATACCGGGCCTAAGACAGACACACGGTATACATATAACGTTACATGTATCGGAACTAGAGTTGCCAACTGTCCCGATTTAATCGTAAATCCTATAATATATAGAGTACATACATACTACTGATTATAAATAATTTGAAGGAGTATAAAGTTATTAGATTGAATAAGTTTATACTATTTATTTTGTTTCATTACTTTCTGTTGTTTCTCTTAAATAGTTTCAGATAATTGTAAGGTTTTAAAAGTTGATGAAAATAAGAATAAGTTTGAAGATTAAAATGTTAATTATTTTCTTTTAACTTATTTGATAGTAATGCGGTATATATTTTTAAAAATACTGGCATTTTATTTTTACTGTAACTAAACGCATTTAAGAAAAATTTGATCACACTCCATTTTAAGACTTATTAAGGATGATAATAAACAACATTGATTGTTACACTGTTTATACGCACGAAATATTGTGTATAACCAATTGTTAGTGGCGTCTCGATTTTTTCTCGTCTGTCCCGATTTTATTTGACATACAATCTCGAAAAATTGATTTTCTCAGTTGACAACGCTAATCGGAACACGGTTTACTTTATTTAAAAAAAATAAACATGAGGAATAAAGCAAATAACCTGAATATTTGCCATATTGACATGTTACAATAATAGGGCTTACACTTCAATCGAATTAAGAGAAATTAGTAAAAAATAGTGAAAGTATATGCTTAATAAAGCATATTAATAAAGAAATAAAATGATATAATTGAAATACTTCGGAAATAAGGTTTTTTTTTTTAGCAGCTCGTCACTCATACGAAACCCATATATATTATTTTGATTGGCGACTCAAAGACCACCTATAAATATATAACGAATACCGAGTTAGGGGAAGGAGTCTACTACCGATGGAAGTAGACAAATTCAAATAACGGAAACGTGGCTACTAGTCCAGTACTGCAATTATCAAACAGTTTTTATTTGAATATAAATTTCTTGCATTAAACTTAATAATTTAGATGTAGCCTTGTACAGTATTACAATATTAATTTGTATTTTATAAATATAATTTAGAAATAGGATACATTTCAAGAACATTTAGATCCACAAAGAACAGTTTTATGCATCTATATTTTCAAACTTCGGGGGACCATAACTCGCTTATTAATAGGATTTTTTCCACCGGATTTTCACCAATAGTCCTAGTTTTACTTACTTTCTGATAAAATTATATTAAAAAAAAAAATGGTGGAATCCCCTATTGTTCTGTTTATCATAGTATTCAGAAAGTAGCATTTATAAAAGAATATTTATTAATAATGTCTTCATTTTCTGAAACCGATAAACTCTTGAACAAACCACGCATGTTATAAATCATAACAAGCCTTTAATGAGATGTCTTAAAATCCTCGCTCTATACCAGCTCGAATTTCAAATCTACATCTGCGGCAGTTATGATATACATAACAATCTATGAAACTTAGCCAAGTGTTTATTATTTATCAAATCCTAGGATTCCTAGTTATGTTAACAGCTACATCAAATTGTTGGTATTTTGCAAAAAAATTAAGCTACTTTTTTCCCGTCGTCAATAGAAACCGATGTCTATATACTTACGATATGGGGAGTGGAAAAAATACATTTTTTATCTGTCAAATTTTCTTAATTTTATACCATTAATCTTACCAAGAATGATCACATTCATTATGTAAAATTTGTCGACATGATGGCTAATTTGTTCAGCCAAATTTTTGCGTACAAGACTAATGACATTTTAAAAAGATTGTGAAATCATTCAAACTCAATTACCCGATGAGTACTTGGTCTGAATTGCCTGATATTATTGACTAATAATTAATGATGAATTTATTAAATTTCCATTAAGCAACGGAGTTCACTTAGGAAGCCATGTTGTTTTGACACTGGTATGATTGCGGAATCAGGACCCTATTGAAATTTATTTGCATCCTTGTATGAAATGAGACATAAAATATATCTAAAAATGCATTACAGAATAAATGAAACCGTAAAAACTTCGTGAGTTGATTAGATTAAAATTGTCAACAACAGTGCAAGAAATGAAACGTGTTTTATGTTTTACTTTTTGTAGTTCGTTAGTTTTTATAGATAAACTGCTGTTTTCTATGACAAAAACATTCAGCTGATATAAAAATGTGCATAGTGTTATATTTTTACTGCATTTAAGTTCCATAATACACAATTTTACTCTGAAAATTAACATTTTATTTAAAAAATTCAGAGAGGAGTAAAAAATGGTTACGTTGCAAAATTCTCCATACCACGTTTGGTTAGAGCTAATTGGAAGTTAAAACTGTTGTTCGCATCACTTCTAACCTTCAGTTTAATACTTAACTAAGGGTTAATAAACCGTCACTTTAACCAGAGGTGATAGAATCGGGCCTTAGAAAAATACAAAATATTTTTAGGCGGCTATTACATAAATAGTTTCATTTGGCAAGCGTAAAGTATCATTTTTACCTCCCGCTACCCTTGGTAAGGGAGGTATAGGGATCGTGCTAAAAATCGCATATCGAGATTTTGCTAAATGACCACGTTTTAATGCCCCTAGAATCCAATTTTAACATTTTCACGATGATGTCTGTGTGTATGTATGTGTGGATGTGTTTGTGGATCCTTTACTCTAACTCAAATACTATCATTTAGAAAATTTTGAAACCTTTCGAACTTTTTCTGTAATGGAAAGAGCCCATTAGATTTTGGTGTAAATCGGATAACCGGAAATAGCACTTTACTAGAAGCTCAAAATAGTTTTTCTTCGAAAAATACCTTTAAATGTTTTTTTTTCCGAGATTAATGTTATTAAAAAAATTAAAGATTATTAAATTTTCTAAAGATATGCATTAATATTTTTTTTATATATTTTATGGATAAATTTATAAAATTATCTATAAATTTAATCCCGGAGCCTATGCTTTAACCAAGCAAAACTCCTTGGTTACACAGTTCATATCTTAAATGTAACTGACAGATAAATGTCACTGTCTAAAAACTAATGATTTCAAATTAATAACAGTAGCGTTTTAAAAAGTAAATAGTAAGTAGAACTCTAGTTATATGGAATGGATCTTAATACAGTTTCCGCAATAACTAAATATGTAAGTATATATATTTAAATTAATAAAAATTAAATAGCGGGAGGTTTGGTGTTGGCCACATCAGATTTTTATTTTGATATCTTTTGGACTATTTTACGGCTGCATTTACTTCACGGCCGCATTTACTGCACAGCCGCTTTTATTTTACGGCCGCAATTACTTTACGAACACAACTGTCAATCGTTGGTTTAAATTAAATTTTAAGTGAAGTATTAAAAAAATTCGTTGTCCCTGTTGCTGTCACTTATTTTCTAGCTCAAAAAATTAATTGTTGTTATTTAATTTTCGTTTTTAGGTTATTTTGATGATATGTACATATATTTAAATAAAAAAATTATAACTTTGTGCCGGAAACTAAAGCGCGGGTCAAATCTCCATGTTTGGATTCAAAATGACGTTTTTTAAAACCGCGATTGATTCGCGGCAAACCCAACTAATTACTTTACCGTTGTGCAGTATAAACAAGTACTTATTTGTGCACTCCGTATTAAATACTCTGCGTTCAGAGACAATTTCTCGCTTGCGATTATTGTCACCCATTATTTTTGGTCACCCTGATTTAAATATTAATATTGAAACTTGTATTTTACCGCGCACGCACTGGTATAACAAAAACAGAAGATGGAGAAGAAATTACTTTTTCTACAGTCTATGTACAAAGTAGTCATTTGCGCTCTCTTTTGTCAACGCAAAATGTCACTTTGCCGCTCATGCGCGACAAAGTGGAAAAACGCTCGCTGTCCAAATTTCTAACTATACAATGTTGAGAAATGTGGCTTGTTTACATTATTAATGGAAACGTTTAGTCAGGTACTAATAGTATTGTAGTTACACATTTACCACCTTCACAAGTCAATATGTCTGCTCTATCGGTATATTACATAACCAAACAAAATGCCGCACTGCTGTAAAAACAAAATAGGGCTTTTTTTACAAAAACTAAAGTATAAAATGCTTAGATTAGATTGAAGCAATAGCGCAAGAAAAATGGAAAATAACGTTAAATTAAAATGAGATATAAAATAAATTGTGTAAACAGTTGTGCTGTCACCTAGTTTGGCGTGAACGTTCCCAATGGATATCCACTTTTTCACTGCACTAGTTTAATGTACTTGTAACAAATTTTTGTTACGATGGAACGTTGTATGCTAAATTTTCCTTGAATTTCTAAATCTAACTAGCTTCTTATGCACCTTAATCGATCTTAAGCGAATTGGCTTCGCGATGTTATGAATATTGGATTACAATCCACCAGTGGGCAGACAACTTTCTCGCACTGTTGTTAAAAGTTAATGGTAATGTTGAGTATAAAGGTGAACGCTTTATGTTCATCTGCAACATTCTCTTCAGGTTCAACCCACATCCCAAAAGAGGCACTATTCAGTGTCAGGTTAGAATTTGAAATATGTAGGGGCTGAAATATTTAAAAGGAATTTGAAAGATATGTTTTGCTATAACGTCACGGGAAAATTATCAAGATGAGGAAAATTTTAGTTATTTACGACTCAAAGGAGAAACAACGTTAACAAAAATAAAACATTGAAAACGAGGACGATACGAAAAAAAAAATGCATAGCTGGGATCTTGTAGTTCAGTTGGTTAGAGTAACCTACTAGAACTAGATATAGGAGGGTCACAAAATCTTTCTTCGTTAATTAAAATTCTCTATGATCCGTAAGGTCTATTTCTACGTAATGATTATAAATTTTCACCTACAGATGATAGTCATTTGTTCTTCTATAGATTAAAAAATATACAGGCTGTTATGTAAGTAAGCATATTAGAATGATGAGATGACTACTGGAACCCAAGTATGCAGTAATTTGATGATTAACACTTTTCGTATAGCAGCAGAAGATGTTTGAGAAACAATTCCGATTTCGTAAAAAAAAACACTGAACTATCACAATCGACATATAAGATCATTCGCGTCGCAACGTTTCGACCTTACCGTCAAAAATAAATAAAAGGAATAGCACTGAAACCCAGTAAATTTATTCTTCCATATAGTTTTATATTGTGTCTCAAATACCATTATCTGGTTATATGTCAATTGTGACAATCCAGTTAGTATAAATTCCTTCCGTAAAAATATAAGTTTATCAACACTGATTTTTGGAAAAAATATACATGCCTATGGCCCACTTGCACCAACATGGCTTAAATTATAAGCGACTCTTAAACAAAAAAATGCAAATTGAAATTTCGACAGCAATGAATAATAATTCAAATGACATTTCATTTCGATGCAATATTGTCAATTTAAGCCAACCAACATTATAATACAGTGTGTTCAAAAAAATTCCTAACTCGGAGTAGGATATGAACCGAGCAACGTGTGTCTGATCATTATTCAATTCAAAAGTCAAGTTGTCAAAATTGATCTTGAAATGTAATTTTAAAAAGAAAAGACAATAAAGAAGGATACAGTATATTGACATTCGTTGTTTTCTAATTTGTTTCCATTTCTAAAATAAGATACAGGAAGAAAAGCTTTGATTTCTTTACAAAACATTTTTGACAATATCTTATGTCAAATTGACATTTAATTAATTGACATACGTTTCTTTGTACATAGCCTACTCCGAGTTAGAAATTTTTTTGAACACACTGTATTATGTTCCGTAACGCAACCGGTTCGACCAGATGTACGGTTTTCTGTTCCGTAAGTCCTGAAATTATTTACCGGTTTCTATTTGGAATGCGGTTCCTGAAGAAAGTTGGTAAAAAGTTGGAACACGACAACCACGAAATAATTCTGGTTTCTCTGTTATTTTCACCCCCACTACCGCTACTTTCAAACATCATAACAAAATCAAACGATATCCGTCAATGTCAAATTTCTAAACCGCATTTTTACTAGTATTACTAATAATTATTATAGATGTAAGTACGAAAACATTATTTATATTTGATATATTGTTGATTGTATTATTTTTATTGGCATTATTCAACGTTATCATTCATTTCGTTAATTTTTATTGTTGTTAGGTTGTGTCAATTTTAAATGTCATATGATTCAATGTCAACCTGTCCCGAAATAGATGAAAATATTTAGAAACCATGGTGTAACCGGAATCAAGATAATGGTTTTTTGGTTGACTTACGGAACATAGTACAGTGTGTTCAAAAAAATTCCTAACTCGGAGTAGGTTATGAACAAAGAAACGTATATCAATTTAAACATATTTAATTAAATATTAATTTGACATGAGATCTTGTCAAAAATGTTATCTAAAGAAATCAAAGCTGTTCTTCTTGAATCTTATTTTAGAAATGGAAACAAATTGGAAACGGCGAATGTCAATTATAGTTTATCCTTCTTTATTGTCTTTTCTACTTAAAATTATATTTCAAGATCAATTTTGACAACTTGACTTTTGAATTGAATAATAATCAGACATACGTTTCTTTGTTCATAGCCTACTCCGAGTTATGAATTTTTTTGAATACACTGTATAAGTAATAAACCGAATACAAATTGTTTTTACAAAATTTTGTACCCAGATATAAGTTAGTTTTAAAGGGCGTTAGTTGTTATAGAAAACATTAAACCAAAAATTATTGCCAGATTTAATATGCATGTGGTTAGTTTTACCATCGGCTAAGCATTGTATGCTTACTTAAATAACATCGTGTATTTCTACTATAAATCGCATAGTTCTATGTGTATCAGATAAATAAAAGCTAAGCAACACTCGTTATTTATTTGCAATACTTAGAAGAGAATAGGCACCAATGTATATCCTAAACGCTCACTTAGCTAGCTCTTAGCGTAATAGCAAACGACTATGAGTTGGTGTAAAGTCGTTTTAATAATGTACTGGCAGTACGTCACTATATCGCTACGCATGCTACACATCGTGTATACAGAATGTTCATTCATTCGTCTTCCACAATGCCATTTGCTAAATCCGAGTATATTTCTTCCCATCTAGTATACAAATGACTCTATTCAGTAAATTACACATTCTCATATTGCACATGATGTATGACGAAATTAAAAATTGTTTTTCCTGGATTAAATGGACTAGCTTGAAGTATTCAAATATATTTCACCAAGACCGAGAGGAAAAATTTAGTTTCTGTGGTATGAAAATTAAAAGAGAATTACACCATTTTGTCTCTAGAGGAAATGTGGATATTTTCCCCCTAGGGAATATTTTATTATTTTGACAAGTAATGACATTTAATGCTTTATCATACAATTCTCTGGATTTCGGGGACAAGTTCAAAACTGCTGCACCGACAGCATTAAATATTTCTTCCAGTTTTTAAGAAATGAATATTGAGGATGTTAAACTAAATTAAATTAAAATTATTTGCAAGCAATTTTCAACAAACTGACAGCAAATTTCTGCTATCATGTGGAACGATTCAATTGCCAACAAATATCTATTGTCTCTTGGATCGATTTAAAGACTACTAAATGTGATACAACACAATTTCCAAATTTTTTATTCTGGTAAAAATAACGATTTCTCCCTCCCGGTAATGGAAAAAATAGTATGCACTTACACATTAATGCTTATACCTATTAGACCGGGGACTAGTGCTACGTTAAAAATGTATCATGATATTCCAAATACTGACCCTTGGTGCTCACTTTAAATACCCTGGAGGACGATATTCTGTCTTCCCTGGAAAAAAGACGATCTACTCAGCTGTTAGTCATGGCCCAAATTTGGAAAAAAAATATATTTTAGAATCTAGGTATTCCATATCGGACCTGCATTTTTTGTGTCTTTTAGAGTAAAAATTGTAAGTTAATTAAAACCCGAGTAGAATGGCATGGACAATTTCTGATAGGTAAAATTCACAGCAATAAAAGGCTCTAGCGCCCTCTGCAATGATTGAAAATGGCTGGCATTTATTATCGGCTACCATTTACATACACATATTCTCATTTTTTGCAGGTCACATATAAAGAATACCTGGATTCTAAAATATAATTTTTGGCTCATGTCCCACAGCTTTTTTTCCGGGGAAGACAGTAAATCGTTCGGCAGGGTCCTAAAGTACTTCTCAAATAATTTTTTACTCTTTTGAGAACTAAAAATGTCCTCTTTCCACCTGCAGTGGCGTAACTAACGGGCCCGCATTGCGGGCGGGCCCCCGGCTCTAGAGGGGCCCCAATTTACATGATTTATAATTTTGTTACTAGTTTAGTCCTTTATTTTTTAAAAGTCAATTTCCAAAAATATTATTGGCTAAGGGGCCCCTTATCCGCTATGTAAAATCAAGCTCTTTATTTTCCATCATATTTCGGCCGGTAGAATTTTGATTTCTTGGCAAATATTTTCCTGCAACTGATCCAGAGTTTTGTTTTAAAATAACCCCATAAAAAGAAGTTTGGGGCTGTCAAATCAAAACACCTGGCGGTCAATGTGTATTACCAAAACGTGGTATTAAATAACGATAAGAGAATGATTTTCACAAAATTGTTATTATTTAGACTGTATGATACTGATCCATCTTGCAAATAGTTCTTTCATTTGGGATACCAAAAATGTACGAATCAATTCCCTGTAACTTTCACCAGAGGACTATGCCACCAATTTCATTTTAAAAAAAGGCCAATCACATTTTCATAGTAAATGCCACAACATACAATGACGTTTGTGGGATGTAAAAGTGCCTAATCTTGGATTTTCAGGTCTCTAATATTGGTTATTTTGCTTCTTAACGTATCAATTCAGATGAAAGTGAGCCTAGTCACAATTTCCACAAGTGGCATGTAGTTCTTCATGTTAATGCTACAATTAAAAACGGGCCCCAAAAACTTTTTGCGGGCGGGCCCCCGAACTCTTAGTTACGCCACTGTCCACCTGCATTGCTTATTGGCAAAGTTAGATATATTATTAAAATAATATCCAAATTTGGGATTGTTGCTATAATATTATTTTGTTGAATAAATGAATGCATTAATTCTGGTGTCGATAATTTGCAATGATAGTGCTCGCATAGTCGCACCACCAGATTCCAGATGGCAGACGAATGTATAGACGATAATTCCCTACTTTTATTTCAGGTTTATGAATCTACATAAATATTATTTTCAGTTAGCTTTAGCTAAAATGTATTACATTTTGGTTACAAAATAAAATTCAAAATAATTGTTAATGATGCATTTTTATCAGGTAGCACTAGGCACCGGTCTATCTAAAAAAAATCATGAATTTCTTTCCCTTGTAATAGAACATTCTATTTTAATGATATATAATAAGCTCCTCCAATTGCTTTTCTTTTTCTCTAAAGAATTAAAGGGATCTCACCAAACATAAAGATTTTATAATCCAATAAAACTATCTTGAACAAATTGAATATAAGTAACTATTAACCTGCCTCCTGCCAGCAGAACAATTAAACTTCCTTACGCTGTTAAAGCCTTTAATATCTATTTCCATCGTGTGTAAATTCGATAATATCTAATCTAGGCTACGGTCAGTCAAGGCAAGGCGACAATCGTTATCTATTTTTACCCAATTGCATGTCGTTTTAGGACGAGTCTACCGGACTACATTCAACCGACACTGATTCCAGTATGTTCTTCGTACAGATCGATGTGGTGTATTTGTTCTGCTGACATTAATCCAGATCAGAAGATTTTTATTTCTTTGCCAAACACTAGTTTCTTGTTGGTTTTCGGTACTTGATATGGACATGGACATCAATAAGTTAAAGAAAAAAATCTTTTTATTTTATTTTCTTCGCTAATATTTGATAGAACTCTAAGCTCTTTATAATTGTATGCATTTAACACATCTCTTATCTTAACACATACTAATATAAAATCCTATAATTAACTATATAAAATTCACTTCTTTAGTAGGTTGTTTAATAATTGTTAACCGTTAATAAGCATGCCTGTGTTTTGATATCAGATACCGCCATTTTTTAGAAAAACCGAGGTATGTTATTCAAAAGTTCATCCCCAATGGTCTTTTTAGTCACAAAATAGTATTTTCTATAACAAGTAATGGAATGGCCCATGTTCCATACGAGAAAAATGTTTGTTGTCCGAGCCAAAGGCGAGGGCCACGGTGTGTGATTTGAATATACCATTTCAAACGTGTAGACTATACTTTCTCTAACCAGATTTTATAAATAATTAAAAATTTTTTGCTTAGTTTGTTAATTTTTTAATATAGGTATTATTGATTAGCTAAACTTACTGCTCTGAAGTTCTCCAAAAAACCTGTAAACGGTAACAGAAAACTCCAAAACTGTTCAAAACGTCAAATGCAAATTCAGAAATAAATAAAAACAAAACAAAGATACTTAACCAAAGCAACTGAATCAAGATACCGCGCTAATATGCAGTTAAACATATACTGATTTGTGGAAGCCGTGCGGAATTATCCCAATCGGCATGTGGAATTATTCCACACGGTATGTTGGAATAATATTGATTCCAATATAATTTTAATTGTGGAATGTATAGTTTCCAAAATAGTATAAGAGAAAAATATTACTATGAATGAAATAAGAAAATAAACAATTGGAATATGTTTTGGGAACCTTCCTTGTAAATTGTTGACGAAAAAATGTAGGTCTTAATGTTCCATACATTTATTCGGAAAAATTATACATTAGCTGAACGTTTTGGGTTCATATTAACCCATCATCAGCAAAAGATGAAAAGAATTTTGTATGTATATTTTTTCCAAATAAATGTATGGAACATTAAGACCTACATTTTTTCGTCAATAAAATAAACAATTATTGTTAAATACACGAAATGAGAAATGATTTTCGTAATTCTATTACTTTCATGTAAAACCAAATTATTTAAAAAGACAAACGCTGGGCTGGACTGAATATGTACATATTTTTAAAAACTTGACTTTTTCATAACCTTGATTTGTAAGATTTTGCTAATAATACATAATACGTATTTTGCTTTTGTTATTTAGATTTTAATCATTTTAGTAAATTATCATTTGGTACTCCTATATCTTTTAATTGACTTATTTAACTATTACTAAATTAAATGTCAAAAGTTTTGTGTGATACATTTTATGTGTAATCTGAACAAGTAAGAATGAATATATAAACAATCTGGTGTGGCCAACATACTACTTCCCGCCATTTACAGCCCGAGTCACAAAAAAGATTAAGATAATCCTTATTTTTGAATTAACGAATATTACTCTAATTTTGGAAGTTTATTTCTTAAAATATAATCTAATCTAAGTAACTACCTTTTTTGATCATAAAATGAATATTAAATTTTAAATACCTGGATAGAATAGTATTCACTAATCCATAAATAAGGATTAGATTAAACTTTTTTATGAATCGTTAATTTTTATTAATCTAAATCATACCTATATATTTACTTATGCTGGAAACTGTATTGAATTCCTTCCCTATTGTTCTGTCTATGTTTTTTTCTTTTTAGAACGTTACTATTATTATTTTGAAATGATTAGTTCTTTGACAGTGACATTTATCTGTCAGTTACATATTACATACATTTGAATAACAGCGTAACCAAGGAGTTTTGCTTGTTTAAAGCGTAGGTTGGTTCCTAGATTTAAATTATAGATAATTTTATAAATTTATCCATAAAATATGCAGAAAAAGTATTAATGCGAATCAGTAGAAAATTTAATAATCTTTAATTTTTAAAATAACATAAATCTCGAAAAAATAACATTTAAAGGTATTTCTCGAAGAAAAACTAATTTGAGCTTCAAGTAAAGTGCGTTTTCCGGTTATCTATTTTACATCAAAATTTAATGGCTTCTTTCCATATTAGAATAAGGCAGAATACAAGGTTTAAAATTTTTCTGAATCATAGTATTTGAGTTAGAGCGTAAGATCCACACATACATACACCACACAAACACACATACCACACATACATACATGCACACAGACATCATCGTGAAAATGTTAAAATTGGATTCTAGGGACCTTAAAACGTGTTCATTTACCAAAATCTCGATATGCGATTTTTAGCACGATTCCTATACCTCCCTTACCAAGGGTAGCGGTAAAAATTATTCTAAATTTTTCTTGTACTACTCGTATATACTTCTTTTAACAATACCAGTCGAGGTACAAATATACAGATACATAAAACAGTATCCGTATGTAAAGATTAAATTTAGTACCCGTATTAGTCTTTAAAATAAAAATGAATTAACGAAATTTACTTTTATTTGTATGATTAACGTAATTATATTATAAATAGAGCAACTGTTCAACATATTTATGTCTAAAGCAAGCATGAAATGCTCGTATTGAACATCCTCGCGAAAAGTTATAATTCCTGTAGAACAATATAACTCTCATATAAAGCAAATCTGAGCATCTGTTTTCATCGGCATCTGAACCTGTAAAGTTGCCTCTTGAGAAAACAGACACAGGCATAGAACGCCCGCCAAATCCTCACTTATTTGTTCCTATTTGTGGAATATTTCCCGAAGATGCGCTCAGGTGAAAATACTTTTAAGCCGATTTACCATAAATCTCACAAACTTGTGAAATTTACGACAAGTACTACATATCCAGCTAAAAATATAGTCACAAAGTTTTGTTAGGTTCCATTGCTGCTCTTCATAGATGTATAAACTTGGAAGAAAGCATTTAGCTACTCAAGAAGGCAACAAAAACTAGGACTTGTTTTATTTATGATTCTTAAAATAGAAAGGGAACATGGTTTAGTTTCTTTAATCAATATTGCATACATGAATGAACCTCATGGCCATGCTATTCACCTACAAAGAAATTGGTACACGGTACACGAACTTTTTAAAGGCATATTCTGTAAAACGTTGTTCTTCGACCTACATATTTCATATTTTTTGTTATGCATATTTGACAGCTACAGCCTAGTGAATAGTGAGCAATCGTTTGGTACGAAGCAACAAAACTGAAAAGCAAATATCGGTCGTAACTTCACCAATACACCAGTACAATTCTATTTTATTTTACATATGTATCGTATACCGTGTGTCTGTCTTAAAGGTGTACATAAGAGATTAACATGGGAAATCAGTTTTTTGCAATTTCCTGCTCGCCTAATTATTTTAAGCAAAAATACTTCAAATAAAAGTTTTAGAGCTTAAAATTCTGCATCTAAATCAATAAATAGAATTACCTTTACATGCTTTATAACGACAGAAATTAAATATGAAAATGTCGAAAATTACGTTGAAAAATCGACAGCCAAGCAATTGAACAAAAGTTAATTTATTTGACGTTTCTGACAATTTGATTTTGTCTCTATTTTTATTGTCTGATATGATTAAAAAATGAACATTTATATGAATGAATAGCTAAATTCGTGACAAAATTTGAAAAGACTGCTGTTTCTTCAAAAAATACACATGAGCCGCGTAATCAGAATATAGGACGAGCAGAACATGCGTTACTCTAAGAAAGAGTGTTAGGAATGATAAGTGTAGACCCCGTCTGTAGAACTAAGATAGATGTATTGGAAATGAGTTGAGACTACATAACAGCATCATATATAATTTTGTTACGCAATGTTGAATTTTTGATATATTCTTATTATTTAAATAAAACTGTATTTTCTTAACTTTAATAATTTTATATTCCTATTATTGCCATAGTTAACAATATTTGTTCAAATCAAAATTGTCAGAAACGTCAAATAAGTTAACTTACGTTGTGACAGATAAAACGTCAAGCATTTATTTATTTTTTGTTCAATTCCGTGGCTGTCGATATTTTTAACGTAATTTTCGACATTTTCATATTTAATTTCTGTCGTTATAAAGCATGTAAAGGTAATTCTGTTTATTGTTTTAGATGTAGAATTTTATACCCTAAAACTTTTATTTGATGCATTTTTGCTTAAAATAATTAGGCGAGCAGGAAATTGCAAAAACTGATTTCCCATGTTAATCTCCTATGTACACCTTTAAAATAGACACACGGTATAATACTTCTTTTATAGAGATTTGAATACGTCGTAGCTTGATTTTTAAACCCGTCTTTTAATCAAACGCGAGTGAAAAGCGGCTAGATTATCAAAGCTTCGTTGACTTAGTGATGTACTATCTGACTAGTCGTCTAGGGTTTTATAAAATGACGAAATACTTACATAGCACGTATATTTCTCTAAATATAACTTCAATTACATAATCTAATGCGCAAAAGTACAATTTGGGCCGAGTTTTGTGTGTTAGAATAGGTTATTGTTATATTTAGAAAAAACATAGGATAGTAAGCTGTTGTCGTTTTATAAAACGCCTAGACAACTACCCAGTTTATAAAATATCGCTAAATTAAGGTTTGACAATTTTACGATATACTGAATCGAAAAAGTTTTATTACAGAGTTTTGTCTCTAGTAGTAAAGAAAATTTTTACGGGCTGTTGAAACTGTAGCAACATATATACAGATTTCTTTGAATTCATTAGCTGTATTCTTTTTGGACAAAATCTCAGCTCATCTCAGATCACTTCAGATAAACTCCGGAAATCGTTGCTGTTTTTGACCAAGCTTAAAATGATTTGAAACACTGTTTGCATTTTAAGATTACACAGTACAACAAAATTTACATACAGGTATACAAAGTAATCCAGAATAATTGAAGGTTCCGCCTCGTTCTGATTTTTTGTTTGCCGCATCTTTGTGTTAGTGAAATACGATTGACAGATTGCATTGGCGTACATATTTTCACTTATTTCAATAATTCCTCGCAATACGAAAATATGCTTCCGAAATAAACGTATCATGTTTATCCGTAAACACCATCTATCGTAACGATTTGAATAAGTATCAGTGAAGATAAAAGCAAACAGAATGTCAAAAAATTCAAAATACGTAACGCCGTTGGCCCGTATACTCACCTCTTGAAGTAACGCTACTTCCGAAAAATCGCTACTTCAACTGTCAAATGTCAAATTTAATATTAAAAATTAGAGAATTAAAAGTAAATTGAATTATAAATACCACTTATTTCAAATATTATAGGTTTCATTGACAAAAATATGAAACCCATTCTTATCTATTCATAAAAAAAAAAAAATTTAAAAAATCGAAATAGTGTTACTTCAGAAGTAGCGCTACTTCAAGAGGCGAGAATACGGGCCGTTGACTTTTCCAAATGTCGGTAATATAGATAACATAATTAACACTACCGGTAAATTGATATAATTTCTTTCCGTGGAAGATAAATTTGATCATAAACAGAACTTTTTATGTCACGTGACATTCAATCATTCTGGATCACTCTGCTGTACTTAGAAGTAATATATTTTCAACATTATCCATTTTTCGTTTATAAACAGTATTATAGATCAGAAAATAAGTCAATAAATTCGACGGCTGTTACAGCAAATGCTATCGGTAAAGAAGCAAATGATAAAATGGAATTAAACTAGTTCTTTTTGCATACACCACAACTCACTTCAGCTCATCTCAGATATGTACTGAGCTGAGTTTCATTTGGGTCAAAAAGAATACAGCTATTATTTCTTTATATGTTTCCAAAGAATATTTTGATCAAATAGTTTAATTTATTGGGCTGTAAGTTTCAATATTTTTTTTCCGAAATTTATGTGCATGCGCGAATAAGAAGTTCGCTTCGCTCGCTCGTTACACGCCCGTTAAGTTCTGAGTAACGGTCTTGCAATGGAAATTACTATTACCATATTTCTTTCTCTGAGTCCGACATATAACGACACCACCCGATTCTTGATATTAATAAAAACAACCATTAGAAAATTATATATTGGATGTTAAGAAATAGAAAAATAAACTTTGATGAGTAAGTACATAATAATTAGATATTTTTATAGGAAGTTTTTTTAAAAAAGCTCAAATTTAAAATTTACATATCACATATTGCTGTATGTAACTCATTTTTACAATATTTGGAATATGGTTGTTTTTGCCACGAGCTCTTCAATTGTAATCTTGCAACACAAAATAAATATGTCCTACCTTTTATAACTTTAGAATGTGATGAAAAACAAATGGCATGGAACTTACCTGAAACAAAACAAAAATAATTATTAATAAATAAATAACCAATATGGTCCGTTAGTGAGATTTTCTTAAAAATTGAAGCCTACTGTTGTTTAAGAATGTGAAACCATTAATAAAGAAGAAAAATAAATCATGACATTGATTTATACATATAAGTGAATATTCGATATCGGTTCGCGTGTTCAGAAACGAACCAGTTCTGTGTCTCTGAATTTATATAAAGGTGCGTGCAATCCGCTCGCCCCCTCATTATTTTTAGTGTCAAGAAACGGGCCAAGGTCCACATTTACATGCAGACGGATTCTTCCACCTTAAAGGGAACACCTTTTCCGTTTTTCTGATCGGGATAGTCTCTTATCGGTGTAATTAGTCAAGGCAGGCGAATCTAAATGCGCTTGAGCATTGCGAATCGTTGATTCATAAATTAGTTTAGCTGTTTTGCTCTTGTCAATATCTTTGTTGTTGCTACACCATTGTTGGAAGAAATTAATTGACGTTATTATATACGATATAGAACATAGTGAACTTAACATCTACTGTATTAAATACGCTATTTGCAGTGGCGTAACTAAGAGTTCGGGGACCCGCCCGCAAATAGTTTTTGGGACCCGTTTTTAATTGTAGGGTTTATCATAAAGAACTACATACCACAAGAACTTGGCCTGAAAATCCAAGATTAGGCACTTTTACATCCCACCTAAGTCATTGTATGTTGTGGCATTTACTTTAAAAAAAAATAATGAAATGAAAGTCCACTGATGAAAGTTACAGGGAATTGATTCATACATTTTTGGTATCCCAAATGAAAGAATTTGGATGCGACAAAATATGGTATTAACAAGATGGATCAGTATCCTACAGTTTAAATAATAGCAATTTTGCGAAAATCATTCTCTCATCGTTATTTATCCCACGTTTAGGTAATACACATCGGCCGCCAGGTCTCTTGATTTGACAGCCCCAAACTTCTTTTTATGGGGTTATTTTAAAGGAAACTCTGGATCAGTTGCAAGAAAATATTTGCCAAGAAATCGAAATTCAACCGGCCGGAATGTGATGGAAAGAGCTTGATTTTATATAGCGGATAAGGGGTCCCTTAACAAATATTATTTTTGGCAATTGACATTTAAAAAAATAAAGGACTAAATAAATTTGTATGTTGCTACAAAAAAATTATTAAATTCAAAATTTCACAGTAGTAACAAAATTATAAATCATGTAAATTGGGGCCTGTCTAAAGCCGAGGGCCCGCCCGCAATGCGGGCCTTGCGGGCCCGTTAGTTACGCCACTGGCTATTTGTTTATTTACAATTTTAAAATTACACAAAACTAAACGCTTTGGTGTGTTCCTCACGATACCTTTAAGCAGAGCCATTTTAATACTTTCGTAGGCCCTAGGCCAGGCCATTTTAAGACTTTCTTAGGTCCTAGTCCATTTTATTTTTAGAGGACCTTTGCTCAAAATTTTTACTAAATTTTATGTTAATTTTTTTGTTTTAGTAATAATACAAATTTTCCAAATAAATTAGTGTGTCGGTGATTGAACCAGTGAGGGATGAGGCTGTTGAGATATGCGTCAACTTGAATTATTTATTATTTAGTTGTTCTAAGATTTCTATATTTTAATTTTAAATGTTATGTTCTCTTCAGTGTCGCCCCGTGGGTAGGTTAAAGGCGCCTTTGTGCAAAGTTATGTTTTAGCGCAAGAAATCCCCTTCCTCCCATTGAGTACATATACATAATTTGCTAATTACGCACGCTTTAAAGTTTAAACTTTCAATCTTCCAAAAATACTAATTTAAAATATTGATGAAATTTCCTTTGCTAGTAGATTTATTCTTGTAATCAATATTATTAGGTTTTAATCAAAATCAATTGTTGTAATCAACAATTTTAGTTATAGCTTGCAACATAATGGTGCCAGAAAATTATCCGTTTAGGAGGATATTTATTTTACTTCTATCTACTAAATTCGTCCTTGGATTCATTCTCGTAATCAATATTCTTGAGCTATATTCAAAATATTCTTTGTTGTAATCAATACCTTCACAATTATTATTTCAATATTTATGTAACAATACTAGAAAAATATCGGTTTGGTAGGATAATTATTTTATTTATAATTAGAGCTCTAATGCAAACAAATTAAGAAAATAGTAATTTTTCCTTTATAAATAAACTCAGTTTGCCCACCCGTGCGAAACGGCCCTGGTTATTTTATTTTTTATGTTTATTTTTTATTGAATTAATGTAGGCCCTAGAAAGTTAATAGTCTCTAAAAGGTTCGTAGGACCTATGCACTTTGCCTAGTTTGCCTAATGAATAAAACCGACCCTGCCTTTGAGAGTCGGTAAATTGATAACTGGTAAGTGCTCTTAACGGTGCAAATAAAGTAATCCATTTTTCGGGTTTGACCTGGTGGATTGGGTTTCAGATTCTGTCCCCAATTAGGTTTGATAACTTTAATAAATTTTCGTTATATAAAAGTTACACTTTCTCTCAAGCCAAAGGGAAAAAAACAAATTTTTAAAGCCAAAGTTTAAAATTTTGATGCCAAGGGTCAAAGCACTTAATTTCTGCTTAAATTTTTTTGTATTTTTAACAATTTTTTTTATGAAAGCTTCAATAATCATTTGAATACAAATTTTCATAGAAATTTTCAAAAATAATTTATATAATTTTTCTAATTACTGTACTTTTTGTATTGTATGGGGTGTGTCCCGTAAAAGCGCTTTTATTAAAAAAGTGCGCTCGTAATACGGGCCAATATTTTTGGGAACAAAGCGGTTCAATTATACATGAGATAAATTCAGTTTTTGATCACAGCATCAGGTAACAAGTTATAACAAAAAATCTAATATTCAAATAACAAAAGCCTATTAAAATTATTAAATATTCTCTTCTTTGGGTTATAATAAAAACAAAAATAAAAACAAATTCGTTATTAACTGGATTGACTGACTGAAACCAGTATAACCTAAAAAATAATCAAGAAAAACTTTGACAATGACTCAAGACCAAGACCGTCTTTAGTGAAATAATATAACCAGATATTTCTGGATAAATCTTACTCTCGAACAAAGCAAAATCTTCACTCACAAACCTAGTTATTTCAAAAGAAACCAAACAAATTATCTCTTACTAAGAAACAGAATAAAAGGATATTTTTTTCTTTTTTGTTGATTTCAAGGAACGGAGAAATATATGTGAATACATTATTCTTCTTTGTATCTTTTCAAGGAAAATGTCACGAGCTTTAGGAAATTATTAAGAGATTGTCAAGACAGACAAAATTATTAGTTACATGAAAAACTATATATTTTTGCAAAATAATTATTTAAGCTACAAGTGATGTAAGAAGGTCTTAATACCAACGTAACTTAAATATTAAATTTGGTTTAAATTAACAATATTGCATCGAAATGAAATGTCAAACGAATTATAATATTTTGCTGTTAAAATTTCAATTCGCCTAGTGTAAAATTTAAGCCTTGTTGGTGCAACTGAGCATTAAATATTTATAAAATTTGACTTTTGACCTCTGTCAAAAGAATTATTCACAAGTTACTATTTTCTTTCCATCTAAGTTACCTATCCTTGTTGCTATGTTACTGAAAAAGTAAAAACAAGAAAGTAAAATATAAACAAACAAATACTGCTGGTATTTATTATTTATTTATCTTAACTTTTACCTATACCTTATTCTATTTAAGCCAGTCAGCATTGTAGAGAATAGGGCATAGTTTTGAACTCTGATTGGTTAAAATTGGAAAGAAGAGACAAGTTTACCTAATGTAATTTCGGCCATCTGCTGAATGGCTTAAAGGAAATAACGTAGATATATCTTAAATTTTGTGCCTCATTTGTGCGTTATGTAAAGTAAAATGGATATTGATGAAGCCGCAAGAGATGCTACGTCGAATTTATTATTATTTATTTATTACCTTACGAAAGTAAATAAGTTACGTTGTCATGGAAAATAGTAAACAAATGTTAGACCACTAATATGTTTAGGCCCACTTTTACAATTGATGGATAATTTATGGTATAGCTATCGAAGGTATAACTTTATCCTAGCAATTATAACTTTGATAAACAAGACTGTCTTTTACAATGCATTTTTATTTTATCAGATAGTTATATCAGGAATTACGTTAAATCACATTAAGTTGGTATTGACACAATAAAATTATCTTCTTGTTAGACTATTTTTCTTAAAGATTGTTAATATTTATGCCTTCTAATTTGCATTTTTCACGATGTTTGATGACATAAATGTTATTTTTGATACTGACAGTGATGATGAAATTTTTTATTGACATCTATCAAACCTATGAATAATAGGTACGTTCTATTGGTGTCAGAAATCTTCCTACTTATTCTAGTAGAACATCAATGGTCGTTCTTTTGCGCCAAACAAATCGAAATATTCCTACGAATCATTCCAACTTCAGAGTTGGAAGCATTGATAGGAAGATATATAGAGTGGAGATAAATTCAAAATTTTACTAGCCGACCGTCGCGCGTACATTTCTGTCACATTTGTGAATGTTTAGAGTACACTGTGCTCAACAAAAATATCTCTTTTGCGTTTTTATTATTTAATATATTTTTATATAATTATAATTTCTGTAATATTTGCATTTCAACATTTCAAAGATCCAAAATAAACATACAAAGTTATCTTTAGTTGTTAACTAACAAGAACACATAGCCACTGTCACTGTTCTATTGTATTTATTTTTTACTTGACAGCACTTGACAGTTATTTGCTACTGAGCGTTCTATTGCTTTAAGAATATTCTTATTCTAGTAGGAATATTTCTGACACAGATAGAACGTACCTATAACACATCGTTTGTATTTACGTGGTATCCATAAGAACCAGAGATAAAGTTATCCGTGGTTAATACGACCGATTTCCATGGAATAAAAAATACTGG
The DNA here is from genome assembly GCA_963082715.1 of Harpalus rubripes. Taxonomy (NCBI): domain Eukaryota; kingdom Metazoa; phylum Arthropoda; class Insecta; order Coleoptera; family Carabidae; genus Harpalus; species Harpalus rubripes. Next base: position 53,727,179 of record OY720457.1, on the reverse strand, counting down.
TGTTTATTCTATCTGAGGTTTATCCGAGGTTTGTAAAATACAATTTCCAATTTTATACCTGTTATAGCGGTATACGAGGTTTATCTAATGATTGTAAAATTGGCCCTTAGTTGGATAAAATATATATACAGGGTGTAAATGAAATAAGTGCATTAATTAGACATGTTCCCGACACATACACAACTGTCATCTGTCAATTTAAATTGAAATTGATGTGTGTTAATTAATTTTATGGAAATATTCGATAAAATGTAGAAATATCGAAAATACTATTTCGTTGAAGGTTGTAGATCAGGAATAACATCCAATTCCGATTCACCATCCTTCGCAAAAAATTGTGTTGTGAATGCCTGGTGGAAAGTTGTACCCTCTCCAGCTAAAAAAATCCTTGGTACTAAAGATGGTATTTGCCAAAAGCATTTTAAAAATGAAGATATTGAACAAGAATGAGAATCTGGAGATGTACGTATTTTAAATAATTAAATATAACATCATGGTTTATTACCCATTTCTGGGCGTACCAATCTCTTTTATTTGCAGATTTTGGTAATGACGATATATCTATAATTGTAGTTGAAAACATTTACTAAGCGTTACCTCACGGGCTCTCAGAGCTGCAATGGGGAACTCTTTTGTGTCATATGAATTTTTTTTAATTTCAAATTTGGTGTCGGTTGGAATAGAACCTTGCCTGTCCAAAACATCTAACACATACAGCTACGTGACCCCATTTAAAATTACAAGCGAAATATCTTAATCAAATTTGTGATATTTTGGTTGTCATTGTCATTTTATTTGTCATGTTAGTTCTAGAATGTTATGTAGTAGAGCACATTGTATAGAGGCGCTACATGTAAGGTTAGAATCTCGGCCTACTGATCGCCGACATCAATCTGTCAACAAAAATTGATGAGTTGTCACACCTAAATTTATACACCGTGGTTACTACAGTACAATGGACCTTTTCAATTTAACAGCTATCTCTTTCTATCGCTGCAAATAGTAAGAAAATGGCGCAAACAACTGTCAGTTAGGCTGTCAAACGAAACGTCAAAAATATTTCAGTCATTACAATACCTGTATTCTCAGTGAAAATTTGCATCATTAGACATTTTAACTTCAATAAAAGCTTTTATAACTTATTTCGATAAGATTTTTTTTAGAGTTATCTGAGATGTTCTCACATTTTACGTCTAATTTTTTTAGAAACAAACGTCAAATATCAGTTGTTCTTACTATGCGCAGATCCCCATTGCGCATATCTTCTATCTCTTTAAATTAAAAAGGTCCATTAGTACGAAATAATACTTTATTTTTCAAATATAATTTCCCATTTTGTGCTAAATTAAAATGTGTGTATGATTTATTTTCATTTCCACACGATTATCCATATTAAGTAATATTAATTATAAGTGAGCTATAAATCTTGTGAACCAGAGAGAATTTACGAGCATGATACCGGATCATGTACATAGCTGCTCATAATAGTCATGGTGGTTTTAGTCCCATAAAAAACGAAATATAATTAATATGTAGGGAACGGTGTATAAATCTAGAAAACGTAATTTCCTGTGGGTTTATTAAGGACGCCGGAAGTGCGTGGGCGTGGCAACGCGCCAGAACAACTGTCAGCTTCAGGTTAAGGGGTTTTTGCTATTGTGCGAATCCTTACACAGGACCGTAACTAGCTACCCTTAAACTTATACAATAGGAATATATTTTATACAAACACACTAATTTCGATAACTTTTCTAACCTACTGAAAGCTTTGATGAAGAATAAGAACAATGAACCGAATTCAGCACTCTTCTTTAGCCAGAGAAGCTTATCTAAAATTTTGCGATATAAAGAGAAACATGAAATGATTTATTGATAAGACTAAAGGCCCGATAAATATTTTAATCTCTTGTTACACTGGTTGTTAACTTAAATGTCAGTTATAAGAAAAATGTCGCTTAGAAAAATTGACAAATGTATCCAATATTAGGTTTGTTCGCAGAAGCGATCCCGGACTAGTTTGAGCATCACACGCGTGCGCAGTTTTATTTTAGTTGTTCGCAGAACGTCTCCGACTGACACATGATTGGTCACTGTTGATCACTTACTAATCAGACCAGTAAGGGTAACGCTCAAACTAGTCTGGGATCGCTATTGGGATCCACATAATTGAATGGGACACCAGCTGAATTTTATGGAACTAAATTAATGGCGGCCAGTGAGACATGTCAAATAGGTAAACGTCAAGAACAATCATTTTGTTTTCTAGAAAAATAAGTTTTCAAGCTGTGCATGTGTAATTTCTTTTGAAAATGATCGAAAAACAAGCGAATTAATAAAAATTAACATAATGTAAAATCAAAAAGTGCCGAATTAAAGGGTTTACGAGTGCAACAAAAACTCAATACATATTCCTTTATTTGTGACAAAGACCGGGATGCTCGAATCTCATAAATAAATTTGACTGTTCCTTGCATTTCACAAATAATAATTATAATACAGTTTTGCAGATATGTAGTTTTAAAACAATTATTGACAGTATTTATAAATAAAATTTATAGCTTCATTGATTTTATTGATATTAATCCCTGCAGATTCCAAGTCAAAATTGTCGTAAATCTAATTACGCTACAAGTATGTAATTAATCACGAATTTATGACTCGTTGCCACTCAACTATGTGTTTTAATGGTCAATTGGACTATGCAAATTTAAAAATTGGGTTGATTTCAATTGTTAACAATATTTTGGGTCAGAAAGCGCTCATTCAAGTTGTAAACAAGTCTGACATGTCCTACTGGCCGCCATGACAGGTGCACTTACAGCGCCACCAACAGATTCTGCGGGTCTAATATCGAAGAAACCTAATATTCGGGCCTAAAAACCAAGCTATTTTCATGGTTATTACTTAGTAGAAACGATCGGTATAGAGGCAAGTGTAAAGAAGAGTGGTGAATCTAATATATGTTTGTGATGTTTGTGAAAGATTTTTTCTTATAATTTAAATATCATTTCTGTTGTTGCACCTCTAGAAACATAAGTCGTTTTTTAATTACCTGACTGGGTTATTTATAGTTAACCTGGTAGTAAGGTTGACAACATAATAGAAATGTTTTAATTCGTCGAACCAGTTCTTGCTCTGATTAACAGAATAGTAAATTTGGTAACTACAAATGTGCGCAAGCCGTTAAAAATTATTAAAACGATTTATTACCCATTTCTTGGTGTGCCAATCTGCTTTTATTCGCACATTTCAGTAATGGCGATACATATATACTTGAGGATGTTTATTAGGCGTCACCTCAAGGACTCTCATTTGTCACGGAAAGAGCAACACAGATATCATGTTTGTGCTATTTGAAAATTGAAATGTCATGCTGTAAGTTTGACTTTTGTCGAAATCGAATTCGGGGCGTCCGAATCATTAAATGAGCGAGCGTGATTGCTACAACAGATCACTCTTTTAAAAAGTCTTACTGTGAAGGAGCTGCATAAATTACTATTGTTCCGTAATTAATTTTTGAAATAATTTCTTATATTCCTTTCATAACTTTTCCTGCATTTTACAGTCTTCCTAATCTCACAGCTTTCAACAAAACTTTCATACAGTGTTATCTTCAGTTTAATAGTTCCCACCTGAAGTAAAACATTATCCTAGTCCTAGTTCGGTCCTGCTAAACCCTTGCTCCTACTCCTGCTGGTGTCGTAATGTGCGCTCCACTTGATTCCTGCCTGTGACGCCCCCGCGTTAACGTTATGTATGACGGTGTTAATGTCACGACTTGCACCTGACCGCTACTTTTACCTGGTTAAGCGCTTTATTAGGGATGCCTTTACTGTTTATTTTATTGCTAACTACATTGTTTTATTACAACTAGGATTACATGCTTGTACGGTTTCGGGAAATGACCAGAAAGTTAAATGAAAGCGTATTAACGAAACGATTGAACGTAACTACCTATTCGCAAGTTTTAGTGGTAACTAGGTATTAGAAGACATAAAAACAAATGTTTTTTGAGCTACTTGTAGTGTAACTATGTATTTCATCCATAGCTACTAAACTTGTAATACACAGTTGCAACAACAAAACTTAAATTTTAAGCGGTCCATAATGAAAAAATCTGATGTAGCCAACACAATACGGCCACAAACATTTCTTCTAAAATGTAATTATGGTTGTGAATTATATGTTTGACGCACAAAAATATAAATAATAAATTAATTAACTCTTCCATTTGCTAACATTTGACATTAGCAGACTGAATAACGACAAATGTACCCTTATCGTCCACGAACTACTTAAAATAACGACAATACGATTTCAATATAACGACATTGGTTTTACAGAATACGCTTTTTAAAAATTATCGTTATTTAACAACTTTTTCATCATAACGATACGTTATGGCATAACGACATTCTTGCAGAATAAGTCAGTTTAAGGTATTTTTCGAAGAAAAACTATTTTGAGCTTCTTGTAAAGTGCCATTTCCGGTTATCCGATTTTTACCAAAATCTAATGGGATCTTTCTATTACAGAAAAAGTTCGAAATACAAGGTTTCAAAATTTGCTGAATGATAGTATTTGAGTGGAGGATCCACACACACATACACACAGACATTATCGTGAAAATGTTAAAATTGGATTCTATGGACCTTAAAACGTGGTCATTTACCAAAATCTCGATATGCGATTTTTAGCACGATCCCTTACCAAGGGTAGCGGGAGGTAAAAATTGGATGTGGCCAACACAATACCTCCCGCTATTTAATTTTTATTAATTTAAATATACAAAAGCTGGAAACTGTATTAAGATCCATTTCATATAACTATGGTTTTATTTACTATTTTCTTTTTAGAAGGTTACTATTATTAATTTTAAATGATTAGTTCTTTGACAGTGAAATTTATCTGTCACTTGCATACATTTGAGATAAGAACTGTGTAACCAAGGAGTTGTGCTTACTTAAAGCGTAGGTTCCGGGATTTAAATTATAGATTATTTTATAAATTTATCCATAAAATATATAGAAAAAGTATTTATGCAAATCTGTAGAAAATTTAATAATCTTTAATTTTTGTAATAACACATATCTCGAAAATATAACATATAAAGGTATTATTATTTTTATAAAGGTATTTTTCGAAGAACACCATTTTGAGCTTCATGTAAAGTACCATTTCCGGTTATCTGATTTACACCAAAATCTAATGGCACGCACGCACACATGCCCGCGGGTGTAAATAATTAAATAAAAAGATTGGCTCCAGAAGTAGTAATGAAAAACAACCCCCTCCCCACTTCTGTGACGTCGGAGCACATGCCGTGTCATTCATAGCCAATAGGAAAACAGTTTACTTTGTATATTTGTTTACGTTATTTATATAAATAAAAGTAGGCGATAATTTGTCACATGTTAAACTATAGGTTTGTTCGTTTCGCTACTTTGCGTCTACGGTTTACTGCCGCCTCCATACAAAAGGTATGTTCGTTTCGCTACCTTGCATATACGGTTTACAGCCGCCTCCATACAAAGTATATGAGCGCGGCAGTAACGAAACGAACAAACTTAAAGTATGTGTGAGCGGCAGTAAACCGTAGACGCAAGGAACCGAAACAAACAGACCTAATATGTGCTCCGACTCCACATTCTGTTTCAGATCACGTGACTTTTTCAATATATTACACAAATTTCAATAATTAATTGTAAAATATCTATTGGATATATCGTGATATTTTCAAATTTGAGGCTCTTTAAAGAACAATGGGGCCTATTCTGTAACTCAGTGGTTAATTTTTAACCATTGGTTAAATTTTTTAACCAGTCAAGTATGTTGACATATAACAAAAACAGGGATTTTTAGTTGTCAAATCAATATCTATTGGATAAAAATTTTAACAAGTGGTTAAAAATTAACCACCGAGTTACAGAATAGGGCCCAATATCTTTTAAAATTTAGTAGTTGGAAATCATATAAAAATTCTTGCAACAGCCCCATTCTTTTGACAAGTATCAAAGAGGTCTTATTTTATGAATATTTACGCTTAATACGCTGATAGCGCGAAAAATATATTTTTTTTTACCGAAAATGAGTGTAAGTAGATCTCATCTAAACCACCTTCGCATTTGTATAAATAATTTAATTTCTGTGTTCATGTTTCGTTTTCCTCTTACCTACCCGTAGAGTGTCTCATCCACATATGACAGGAATCTACAGATAATCCTCAACCACAATAGTTTACTTTTCCGACTATCATCTACCTTTCTACAATTTAGTAAAACTTCTTGATGTGAAAAGGTTAATTTGAACTCGGAACTTGACATAAGCTCGGTGTGTTGTTTAATTATATACGCAGAGATACCGGTATACCTCGCCAGGATGCTGCCAGCATAGCATTTTGTGATTCTGCTTCGTATGCCAGGTAATCGCATTTTTGTCTGTATAAATTTTACACAAAGCATTTGTGAATATGTGTGTGATATCTAAAGCTTAATATGGAAATTTTGCCCGAAAGATTGGAAATGTAAAGCAATAATTTACTTTGTATGATTAATCCTAATCTAATTTAAATTTGAAATATACATAATGCGTGGCTATAAAGATTTAGGGCTGATTTCTGTAGCGCCAAATATCAGCATGGCCGCTCCGTGTGGGTGAACTGGTTATGCCCCGCACAAAGGCGCCTGACTTTGAGGGGCGCCGTTTCAAGACAGTAAACGCTTGCTTTGGTTTAAAAAGCGTTTGGGGATGCTTCATTGACTCATTGCAACGTTTTTGGCTGGCAAGAGCGATTTCGCGATGGGCGAGATGAAAACAAAGTGACAGAAACACCGAAAACATCGAAGCAATTTGACAATAATTAGTTTTCCATCGATGTGTTACGATTAAGATGATTGAAAAGTAGTTGAAGATCGACAAAGAAATAGCTGGATTGACTATCGTCGAAGATTTAAAGAAAAACAACACAATAGTCAATTTCTGTCCTCCAAAAATGTCACTGTGTTGCATTATACTTCGTATGCTTCTGATTTGGGCCCGGCTGATTATTCTCCTTCCCCTAACTAAAATTAAAGCTGAAAGGAAATCGCTACGACAATGTAACACACTCTTATACCTCCTCGACGATGTGACGAAGGACCGTGCCCTGCGGTTTGTGGTGTTAGAAGGAATGTATATTGAAGAATACTCGTAAATTGTGATTTTGATATAATCGCACAATGTACCTGGTATAACGCGAAAAACATTTAGTGGGATTTTCAAATATTTTTATATTTCAAGAACATTCATAACGTATTGTCTTAAAGTTTTGAGAATTTTTTTTAGATGTTTTGTATTTATACCAAATAACGTTTGATCATATTGTCGCTGGTAACAAAATATCACAATTAACTTGTTTTCATTTTGATGCAGCAAAATGTCATATAAGTTAGATATTCGTAAAGGAATTTACAATCTTATTGGGCGAATGCCTAAATATATCTCTGTGGCAACAATTTAATAAATAAATAATAATAAAATATTGTGAAGAAGGTATACCGTGTTAATTTCTGCAAAAGTGGTCGACTAAAAATTTTGAGCCACATGAGAAAACAAAGATTAATTGCAGCCGTTAAAGACAAAGTTGGAGTGTTACAACGAACGTAGAAGATTCGATGATTCGAAGACCACTGTTTTTAGAACTCTTTCTCGAAATGACGTGGTGTTTCGAAAAAGAAGAAAGGCGCCAAAATATACCGTGGCCCAATTAGAAAGAATCCCTAGATGTTGTCGTGCGTTAAGGCGCATTCATTTTCTCAATAAACTTATTGTAATGGATGACGAAATATATTTTACTCTGTTCCATTCCGAGATAAAAGGAAACGATGGTTTTTATACTAACGACATGGAAAACACACCAGACAATGTCAAGTTCAAAGGTAAATCTAAATTTGAGGATAAAATTTTAGTATAGTGTGCCATTTCTGAAGCCGGATATATCGCAGCCGTACATTGGTCGTGTTTGAGCAGAAGCCTTAACTGCACAACTTTATATTCAAAGATGCCTATTTAAATTACTAAAAAATTTAAATACACATCACGCCAATGATGATATAATGTTTTGGCCTGATCTAGCTTCATGCCATTATGCTAGAATAACTAGAGACTGGTATAACGAAAACAACGTATAGACTTTGTTCCGAAATTGGACAATCCTCCCAATGTACCTCAAACTCGACTAATAGAAGAATTTTGCTCAATATTGACCAGAAAAATGTACTACAAGGGATAGGAAGCTGCAAATGAAGAACAATTACGGCGTTGCATTTATCAAAAGATTCGAGAAATCGATCCAGATGTTGTCCAGAGGATGATTGGGTAAGTCGGAAGAAAATTAAGGGCAATTGAAGATAATGGTCCATTATCAATAATTTAAATGTTTAATATTAATTGTTAAGTATCATTCACAACAAAAAAATTAACGTAGCGGTAGAATTAGTGGCAGTGGTAGTGGCCTGGGTAAAAGATTGAATGCGTTATAGCAAGTGTATTCGTTCACATCCAAAAAATAAGAAAATTAGTAGTAGCGCAGTGGCAATGGCAGCGGTAGGAGTTTGCAAACTCCAAACTTGCCACTACGCTACCGCTTAATTTTTTTGACAGTTTTGACGTTTATTGACATCTGATTCAGATTTCATCAGATGAAATGAGCAATAGAAAAAGGATCATTTTGTGGTGTACCTCAGACGTTACGCTATATAAACAAGAAGACTTATTAATAAACTTTGCACAATTAAAAGTGAACACGTAACTTACCATTTTCGCTTATTTCAAAGGCAATTTGTGCCCACGCATTTTCTTTTTTTAAAATAATTTTAAATTCCCTCAAACTCTTCGCTTATCTCACAGAATGGAGTGCCTGTGGATAATTGTAATTAATAAGTCATCATCTGTCAGTTGCTTTTTGTGCAAAAATAAAATGACAGCTATAACTGTCAACCTTGCACCCTAGTAATTTATAATAAAAAATTCCTAAAAACTATATTTTCAATAATTTTTCATTGTGAACGGCAATAATTTTTACTATAAATTTCTTACGCTACCGATGCCACTAATTCTTACACTACCGCTATTTTTTTTATTCTGAATGGGCCTTTATACTTATTGTCAATTGTTGTAATAATTAGTTTAAAAAGTAAAAGAATTTTAAAAAATCTGATGTGGCCAGCACATTACCTTCCGTCAGTTCTATGTATTTTGTACAAATTTCATACGGAAAGTTCCTTGCTAAATTAAATATTCTATTTCTTGTACATTACCTTAAAGCAGTTGTATGTATTTTATACAAATTCCATACAGAAAGTAAAAGATCCTATATTTCCAGTAAATTATAAGACAAACACACTATGTCAATTTCACTTGACACTGACATCTTTCAATCAGAATTTTCTTAATATAGTAGCTGTTTTCATAGCTATGGCTACTTTATGAAATTTAATTTCTTCATAATTTTTTAACTCTATATCCACTTAATATTAAGTATAAAATGCAGTCAAATCGTATAGAGAATAAAATATTCTTTAATATTTATAATAACATCAAATGTGAAAAAATTATATTTAACATAGTTGTTTCAAGAAAAACTGTCAAAATCTTCAAATTATGGTACTTCCGGTTGACCAATTATAACCAAAATCTAATCAGCTCTTCATATGGATGTAACGAAGAAGTATTCGAAAAAATTATAATTTTTGTAACTGTAGTATTAGAGTTATCGCAGACGAAAATTTTGTTACACACACACACACATCCACACACACACACACACACACACACACACACACACACACACACACACACACACACACACACACACACACACACACACACACACAGACACACACACACACACACACACACACACACACACACACACATACAGACATCATCGTAAAAATAGTAAATTCGTATTCTAGGGACTCTAAAACGTGCTTATTGATTAAACTCATTATCGAATTTTTTGACCAAAGACAATACCTTCCTTACCTAAAGGTGACGGAAGGTAAAAAGTTATCAGTATCTAAAATTTTTCTCAAAACTTTAGGACTATATGTTATAACATTTTCTATTATTGTAAACACGTATTAGGAGGGGCAAATAGTATCCAAAACGTCCATTTTTTACCTTCCGTCACCTTTAGGTAAGGAAGGTATTGTCTTTGGTCAAAAAATTTGGTGGTGAGTTTTTGATGAATAAGCACGTTTCAGGGTCCCTAGAATACGATTTTACTATTTTTACGATGATGTCTGTATGTATGTGTGTGTGTGTGTATGTATGTATGTGTGTCCGTGTGTGTGTGTGTGTGTGTGTGTGTAACAAAATTTTCGTCTACGATAACTTCCATACTACAATTCTAAAAATTATAATTCTTTCGTATTTCTCTTCGTTACATCCATGCGAAGAGCTGATTAGATTTTGGTTAGAATTGGACAACCGGAAGTACCCTCATTTGAAGATTTTAACAGTTTTTCATGAAAAAACTATGTTAAATATCATTTTTTGACATTTAATGTTATTATAAATATTAAAGAATATTTTATTTTTTATACGATTTGACTGCATTTTATACCTAATATTAAATGGATATAGAGTTAAAAAATTATAAAGAAATTAAATTTCATAAAGTAGCCATAGCTGTGGAAACAGCTACTATATTAAGAAAATTTTGATTGAAAGATGTCAGTGTCAAGTGAAATTGACATAGTGTGTTTGTCTTATAATTTTACTGGAAATAGGTATAGGATCTTTTGCTTTCTGTATGGAATTTGTATAAAATACATACAACTGCTTTAAGGTAATGTACAAGAAATAATAATAATATTACATCTTTTATTTCTGCATATACACTACACTGTATATAGTAAACGTCACAAAATAATAATTTGCATAAAATACATGCAACTGCCGGAAGGTAATGTACAAGAAATAGAATATTTAATTTAGCAAGGGACTTTCCGTATGAAATTTGTACAAAATACATACATAGAACTGACGGAAGGTAATGTGCTGGCCACATCAGATTTTTGTAAAATAAAATGACATGACTGATGTAATAAATTGTATAAAATAAACTACGGCCTATGTTATTAATTTCAAACTTCAAGGTGTTCCCAAATTCCTAATTCAAATATTTTTCCCGAAAACTGTACAAGATTAATAGGAATGAATAAATCTAACATCACACACCTTTATTCGTCTAAGGCGCGGTTGTGTTCCAAAGCAACTCAATAACGATTCCTTCACCTTCCTAACACCTCCATTACCAAATTAACTATCCTTTACTCCTTGCGGTCACAATTTACATGTTTTCCACAATGAATAGATTCGGAGTGTAATCGTGAACTACTCTCTGCTTGATTCTGGTGAGTAATTGTGACTGAGGCGTCTCCAAGCGTCGCGACGCATTGTTCCACGCCAGGCACAATGGCAAATCACGCCTCTAGGTCTCATCGCGCTGCAACTGACACTAATATAGCATGGAAGGAGTACATAATCACAGACACTTGAACTAAGATAGGCTAAAGAAATTGAATATTTTCGATGGTATAATTAGTGGTCTAATATATATATTACGGGTCACTTAATAATTCCGGTTTGTATGAATAGTTACCGGGAATTATTAATATTAATAGTAATCTAGGATATTATTAATAGTAATCAAACCAAACCTAATGTTTGTATTTATAATTACCGGTAATTATTAATATAAACCAAATAATTACCTGGACCGTAGCATATATAGTGACTTCAAAGCGGTTAGCGACTATATTCCACTATATGAGCCGTTCTCATGCATACCCACAATTCATTTATTTGATCAGATGCACGCCGTTGTCTTATATACGGATTCGGCGTGCGCAGAACTTTACTTTGGGTGCCAAAATGAATATGTATAATTATTATTATAAATAAAGCAATAAATATAAATGGAGTCATCTATTTTATCATTATTACTTCAAAATATCGAGAAAAAATAATAAATAAAATATATATTATGGCAACATGAACAAAATAATAATATAAAAAACTTAATATTGTCAATATTACAAGGGCTGTTCTCTTTCCGCCTAGCCTATTAAAGTAATATACAATTTACTTGCAAAACACATTTATTTATAATTTTTCGAGGCATTCCCCTCTACAATCAATACATTTTTGCATCTGTGAAAACCAATCTCCAAAGCATATTCTCCAATCTTCCCGCGTTTGTTTCTTTATTTCATTTTTAAATGCGTCAACACCTTCTTCGGCAGATGCATAACGTAAAAAAATCATTATGTGCCAGGTCTGAACTATACGGTGAAGATCCATTATTTCAATGTTTTCGGCAATAATCAGTCGTTCGAGCAGCAGTGTGCGGCCGAGTGTTGTCTTGATACAAGATAATTCTTCCCTGTTGACGTTTTTCGCCAACATTTTGGAGAACTTGAGGCAAACAAACAGTAGTGTACCATTCAACATTAACAGTACGACGATCCTCCAGTGATACAGTGCAAACATGTCCAATAATTCCAAAAAATGTGGTGACCATCTTTTTGTTTCGGCTTTTTTAGCGAATAACTTTTATTGAAGCCGACTCATTTTCAAAGACTCAAACTGCGGACTGTTGCTTTTTTTCGAGATCATAGCAATATACCTATGTTTTCTCACCTCTAATGAAGTTGTACACCAAATGAAACGATCCATTGTCAAAGCGATCTAGTATAGATCTGCACCATCTCAAACGGTTGTCTTTTTGACTGGAGTCAAATTGTAGAAAATCCAACGAGAACAAAGTTTATGTACCATCAAATGGTTTCAATTGCTTTTAACCAATCTTTAAAGTTGTTTGAATATTCCTGACAGTATGTAGTAGAGAAGTATGAGGAATACGATAAGACGAGCAAAAAGAGCTATAACAAATAAATAAAATTTTATAAACTTTTTTATATTAAAGTTCAGGAATAATATTTCAACTTGTTGTCTTTGTTAGTCAAATTTCTGTTTAGAAATAATTATTATTTTTCTCACAGAGGTTTGTTGATAGGTTGTTATGGATGCCTTACCTTGTACTCTGCAGCCCTTGAGATATTTGCCCAAGAAAGATAATGCTTTGTTTTTGGCATAGTCTGTATTAGTTACTCATGTCAATAAGACACGAGCAGTCGGTGTTAGATTCCCATGCGGAAGATATGTAACCTGTGTTTTAGTTTCGGGAGCATGCAATACGCTAGCTCGCTGAGTTTACAATGTAACATGTTAGTAGTTTGTTTAGTTGTGTTAGTTATGTTTCGTTAAGGTGCATTCACAATTGAAAATTAGGTTTAGATTTATGGTTTATACTTTAGATTTAAAGAATTTGGCCGCATATTATGTAACGACTCCATCCACACTTCAGAATTTAGCGTCTCTAAATCCAAATCATAAAGCTAAACATTGCAAGGTCCAAACTTTAGGTTTATGATTTAGTTTGACGTCACAAACTTCACCAATGAGAACGCGTCTGAAATGATATAGATATATATACACCCATCTTTATTTAGTATCCACTTGGTGGATTCGGCTTTTTAAACAAATACGAGAAAAACATGGAGACTGTCATAAATTAATTGCTGAAATATAACCAATAATGCCAAGCGAAGGACAGTTTCACGGCGCACAGGTGTCTTGTTGAGTACTATGCTCTACCGATATTTTAATCTTGTTTTGGAAGCATTTACATAGATGTCTGTACATATAAAACTAATTTTCAGGTAATTTAAACATACATTTATGAATGACTTACTTAAACCTAAACAAAAACCATAAACCTAATTTTTATTTGTTAAGGTACCTTTAATAATAAATAATTGTAATAATGTAAATAAAACTTTAGTTTAAACTCAAGTATTGTCCGTGTCCATAAATCTAAGTGTTCATCAGTAATCCTCATCTGTCATCAAGTGTAAGTAAAAGTATAAGGGTGTAGTGTGTATGTTCTTCCTTTCCAATAACCCAAGCGTCCACCAGTCAGAATAAAGAGTATCATCGTTGGAAAACAAACAATTAACATCATCAGCTTCTTTAGACCCCCTTCGTGTTACAATATCAATTTTACTGTATTTTACTTGGTTATAAAAAGGCACAACAATACAGTTGTACACTCATAGAATTGTTTACAAAGCATAAAAATCCAGATCGGATGAAACAAGCAACACCTCGTGTCAGTAGATTTTATTAAATTCTGTAGTTCATCCTTTAGCTTTTACCCGCGGCGCTCTGATCGACATCTGCGAGCTGGGTAGCAGCCTAGCATCCTAGCAGTAGTAACGCTTTGTGTGATACGATTCCCTTCATTCCAACCGAACAATCGCTAAATATGCTTTCTGCCTTGCTCTTGCTCACAGCGATTATTAAATGGAAAAGCAAGATATCTGGGACCGCAATCCTACTGTTGTGTTGTGTAGGTCTCGCAGTCGTCGGTGTCGGCTGTGGAGATGGGGATGTTTAGTTTGCTTCTACTTCGCCACGCAAAGGAGATTAAAGGGGGGATGAATGGACAGTGACCGAAATGCATTCTTGGAGATTATTTACCTGGAAGAAAGATAGTTGAGGCGCTGCTTAGAATATATAAAAAGCTGTTTTGTACTATGGTCTTCGTAAGTGAGCTTCGCCACCTTAGCAACGTCGAATAATGCGTTAATGCTAGGTGACTGCTTGATAAACGCGTAAGGTACACTTGTTATGTGAGAATGTAATTTTTGATGATGTTTTTAAAGAACAATTTTTATATAGAAATCATTTAAAATGCGACCCGGAATTTAAGCAAGACAAGAACACGATTACAATTCTAACGAACGGTCAACACAGGTAGCAACGCAGACGCCGAAGGAGTCGTTTACCAGTTGTATATTACGATTATGCTTGTTCTGAACTCAAAATAAACTTGAACCGGAGCTGAATTCTGAACCCGAATTTTAATACCTGGTTCGATTCCGATACAGATTCAATTGATAAATATATCTGAGGTTCGGTTCTAGGTTTAGATTCGTTAAAATGATATGGTTTGGTTTCGGTTTTGGTTTGTTTCAGGTTTGTGTTTGATGCCCTGGTTATAACCTTTAATTTTATTAATATTTTTGACAGCTCTATTAAAATTTGTTTGGCCTACTTTATTATAGGGATCTTTGACAATGTTTCTAGGCAACCCGTACATAAACATTTCCAATCCGTGGGGTGGAAGCGATATTTGTTATTTCCCACCCTTTAAAAGATATTATATAATGGTTGTGAATAAAAGAATATAAATGCACCCCAATGTAAAAAGAAAATACTTAATCAAAATTTTTATGTGAGCCATTTAACAAAAACGTTTTTTCATTATTTTGTCATCTTTGTTAATATTATACAGTGGCGGCTCGTGGGTTGAAGATTTAGTAGACTACACCGTTAGTAATATAAGTTTATTAATATTACAAATTATTTACCACCAGATCATTGAAATTTAGATATTTTCAATAAACGTCTTTTTTGTGCAACCGGGAAATAAGCGGCCTGTATTGCGGCTGCGAAATTCAATTTCGCGATCATTGTTGTGGTAACGGCCTCGAAATTAGGTAAACAATCACTTTGACACTTGAGAATTGCATGGTTTTGTTTATCAAATATTAATCGCATAGCCACCTTGAAAGCTAATTTTCTATTTACAATGAAACTGTTTAAATTAATAAAATTTGTAATTACATATTTATTAAGGTTGCACAAAAAATATTGTATACACACAAGCGGCCTCGGCGACAATTTTTCTCTCGGTACGCTAAAGAGTGATTTCGCAACCTTGATATATAAATAACTATTATATGCTTATAGTACCCAACGCCGCTACTAGACTGATGTCTTGGTCATTGACTGTGTTAAAGCAAATAGGGTGGTGGTTGCCTTTGTTTAACGTAAGCAAAGTTACAATTCGTTTATCTCTGTCTGACGCATGGGCTTGTATATGCAGCATATAACACAAAGTGGTCACAATTTTGATCTGACCCAAGCACCAACCGCTTTAGCGTCTTTCGGTGTCTTGATTTCAACACATAGGTGTCGTGTGCAGACAACGCTAAAGTATCGTTGATGGACGATGTATTGACTTAATTAAAAACTATTAAATTCAAAATAATTTATTATTTTTAATCTTTCGCTAATTCTTGTTTGCTTCGATAAATTGGGAGGCCATTGACAAAATGATGTAAAGGAGGACTCGCCACTGATATTGTCTAAAGTTATAGATTACTACTTTCTACTATTCCAGAATTATTTTTATGTGACAATAATATATTAAATATATAAATTAATTGATGATATGAATTCATATGGCATATTTTACCACGTTTTTATGTTACTTTCAATTTTTTATTAAGTAATTCCTAGACTAGCCCTGAAGAAGTTGTTTCTTATAATTGAAACGTCCACAAGAATATAAACAACTTAATTACGACTGCTAGTCTGATTATTTTTCAGCCCTCCAAAATTAGTTAAAAGCTTCAATAAGTTAGAAAAGTTTTTAAAAAGTTGAACTTCATTTCGGTAATGACTTTTCATATAATTAGCATATGAATTGTGTGTACTCGTGTACCTAGTTTTTAATTTCTATTTCGGTGCAAATTATTTTTGACAAATTTGAATAATTTATTCATGTTGAAGTCTGCAGGGAACAAATTGTGGCAATAAACGATATCACAGTAATTACAATTATGGGTAGGGGATATAGGGTATTACTGAATATGGGGATAATACCCAATACCTTTTATGTTTTGAAATTCAATCCAATTATTGCAAATAATTTGATATCCCTAACAGATTATGACCGACTGTTCAAAGTTAACTTTAATTTTTATTTTTACCAAAAATTTGAAAATAAAATGTTTGAATAATGCCCAATGTACCAACAAGGTTTAAATTTTAAGCGACCCTTAAACAAAAAGTGTAAAGTGACAGCAATACATAAGCTTAATTCTTGATATTTCTTTTCGAATAATATTGTCAACATTATTAGTGATACACGACGAGGCGAGAATACTCTCGCATCTCGTCTCGTCTTGTTGCATTATGCGAGACGAGAACGAGAGCGAGATTCCATTTTAAAATTCGAGGCGAGATCGATATAACAACTGCGAGAAGCGAGAGATCTCGCGAGAATCTCGCAATAAAAAGTATTTGTAACTTTATAGCTTTGATTCATAAATTCAATGAAAAATGCACCATACAAGGAGTGGAGTCAATGCTAATTCATGCATAGAACATGTAAATGTGAAAATTATATGAATTCACTATATTTTTTAAGTCTATCTAGAGTCGATTCGATTAGTATCGTTCCCAGAGCGAAGAAATGCAAAAATAAAGACAAAATCGGTATTGCATCCAATAGAACTAGTTTTCTTCAATATTTCATCCCCTAATTCACCCCAGTTAAAACCACGGTTAATAAAACTATTGTCGCCCCTGAAAAGTAAAGGATGTTATATTAAGCGTCGATGGGAGGCAACAGAGAGAGAAGCGGAATGATTGGTTGCCGGCGGGTTACCAGTGTAGCGGTTTTTTCATGACAACTTTACTTAAATAGAGGCATATATTTAATGAAAAAGTGTAGGTACTTTTAGTTACAAAAAATAATTTTTTAATGTTTAATTCGTTTTACTGATGACAGAATGTGTTAACAGATGTTCGTATTGAAATAGTTTAGAGATCACAATTTGATGATAAATTGGATATTTTAGAGGTAAATTAAATTATTTACTAACTTATCACATTTTCTGGTGATCGTAAATGAATAAACATTATGTTCGTATTGAAATAATTTGGTGACCAGAATTTAGTGTTTCGTCTCTTTATTATAGTTATACGATTGCAAATACATGGAAGACGGTGCTATTGGTGAGAACTTATCTCTTGTAGTTAAACAGTTACGTAAATACGTAGTGCGCAAGCGCTTATTTTTATAGCGAGACTCTCGTGCGAGAACGAGATGAGACCCAAAAAAATGTGCGAGAACGAGAGCGAGATCGAGATTACAGATCCGAAAACGAGACGAGATCGATATTTTATATTTCTCGTCTCGTCTCGCCTCGTCTCGCGTACATCACTAGCCATCATATAGGGAGCACTGAAAAGGATATAAATATAAATTTATCAAAAGTATAATAGCGAACTCTTGGTGAAAAAATGTCTAATAAATAATTAAAAAACACTCGTTATGTTCCACAAGATTTCAGCATCTGATTCAATCTCGCGGCCATTTTTCAGATGCTGGCCAAGCCCAGTTAGTAACCACAGACGCGTTTCGCTTTCTTTGGAGCTCATCAGCGTGGAGTATGGAGTAACTGTCGTCGCAGAGACAAAAGAAAAAAAAGTAACTGGGCTTAGCATAAGATATACTGTCTCATACGAGGTAGATGGCTACAGAGATAACTAACCACATGCAGAGCCATCTACCGAAGAACGCTGTAAAGCTCTGACAGCTATTGAAATAAAAAAATCTAGTGTGGCCAACACAATACCTCCCGCCATTTACAGTCCGAGTCACAAAAAAGATCAAGTTAAACCTTTTTTTTTGGATTAGCGAGTTTTACTCTAATTTTGACATTTTATTTTTTAAAATATAGTCTAATCTAATCCAAGTAACTTTTTTTTAAACCCCTCAACAGGATTAAATCCCAATTACAGACTGGGTTCACATTTACACACATCCATACCTTAGTGAGATTCGGACATGAGGCCTTGCTCTAACCTTTGAGCCACCGGAGCTATAATAAAATGAAGATTAAATTTTAAATACCGGGATAGAATAGAATTCACTAATCCAAAAATGAAGATTAGCTTAAATATTTTTTTATATTTTGCTTTCATAATCAAGTAATGACCTTCATTTCGATTCGCAATTTTTTGTTTTAGACGGATGGTACTAGATGACGTTTCTTTAACCCATTTTTACCTAATTTATTTTTAGTTAATTGACAATTCATTTTAATAATATAATGTCGAAATTATTATTATTATTATTTATTTAGGGAAGATTATTTACATGAAAATGTACAAATGGTTACAAGTATAATCACAAATTGAGTAAGTAAATGTTATTGTAGAAGGCGCAAAATATAAAAAATAGCATAAAGAACTCATTTTATAAGACTTTCTTTCGCACTTGTCAATTAGAAACGTTTTCTAAATTTTGACGCGTGCGAAAAAAACGTCTTATAAAACACGTTCTTTAATATACTATTGTGAATCGTTAATTTTTATTAATCTAAATACATACCTACATATTTACTTATGCTGGAAACTGTATTGAATTCCTTTTCTATTGTTCTATTTACTTTTTTCTTTTTAAAACGTTACTAATATTATTTTGAAATGATTAGTTCTTTGATAGTGACATTTATTTGTCAGTTACATACATTTGAATAACTGCGTTTTGTTTGTTTAAAGCATAGGTTCTGGGATTTAAATTACACATAATTTTTTTAATTTATCCATAAAATATGTAGAAAAGGTATTAATGCAAATCTATAGAAAATTTAATAATCTTTAATTATTATAATAACATTAATCTCGAAAAAATAACATTTATTTATTTTTCGAAGAAAAACTATTTTGAGCTTCTAGTAAAGTGCCATTTCCGGTTATCCGATTTTCATCAAAATCTAGTGGGCTCTTTCCATTACAGAAAAAGTTAGAAATACAAGGTTTCAAAATTTTCTGAATGATAGTATTTGAGTTAAAGTGGAGAATCCATACATACACAAAGTCATCATCGTGAAAATGTTAAAATTGGATTCTAGGGACCTTAAAACGTGGTCATTTATCAAAATCTCAATATGCGATTTTTAGCACGATCCCTATACCTCCCTTCCCAAGTGTAGCCGGAAGGTAAAAATCAAAGGCGAACCTCTGATGCCAACTACATTGTATGAGATATATAAAATCAAATCAAAATTCTAAAAATCTAAATCAGTTCAATTTTGTTAAATTTCGAATAGTTGTCGTGCCGTACTCAATATTATCAAATGTGTGGAGCAGGAAAAGGCTTTTTAAATCAATATTAATCTCATCATTTCCTTATTTACTTATTCTTTCCAACTATAAGTGAATAAGCGGCAAGTGTCCTTGTCGTTGTTTCGGGCTAATCCGGATAGGAAATTCGCGCGAGGCGGAACACGAGAGCTCCCTCGAGAAGGAATCTGTGCTGCGGAGTTCTCACCTTCGCTCAACAAGACGTGACGGAACGGAAAGATTCGTTTAATAAAATTACAACGAGAAGAGAAGAGTACTTGAGTGTTTACGGGAAATATTCGATGATGGAGTTATCATACCGTGATTTGGAAAAGGAAGATGGAATAGAGACGAAAAATTTATATATAGTTAAAAAGTTATCAAAAATATTAGCTTACAAAAATAATACTTGGAAATACACATAGAGTGGAAATTAGTATATCTGGATACCGATTCTTGAAATATGAGAATTTTCACACACAAGGTGACGTAAAATTTCATCTCACTCTCATCTCATTTCATATTTTCTCAATTTTTTAATTCCCGAAACAAAGTGAGATATATTTCACATATCTAAATGGCTATGATTTTGCAAGTGACAAATTTGACATAAATGCGTGATTTTTGTCATTGACAGTACTACATTGCACTCTTCTTTGATTGCCTTTACATATTTATCGTGATATTCTTATTTTCATTTTAGCTGGTATTGACAATGTTGCCATACACAACTACTTTTTCTAGACTCATTGAATTTGAGTCCATATGTTTCCGTAGTCCGTATCCGTAGTGTAGTGGCATGTGTTAGGCAGCCCGCGGGCTAAATTTTCTCCGCCCCTATGCTTACGAGTGACTAACGTATAGCTAAATTTTCTATATTAACTATTTATTATTATTGCCGTAATCGATCAACTACAAATAAAATGTGTCTTACTACGTATAAACGTATTTATATTGTATAAGTATATGTAAAATATTTAAATCGGGCTGTAGTTATAATAGCTAAATATATCATTTCCCACACCAAGCTGAATACCCACAAATCAAAAAACGTAAATTAGTTAATTTTTTTTATGGGATCCCTAATGCTGATCTATGACATGGTTGGTTGGTTGAAATTGTCACCCAAGCGATCCACTAAATTTTTATTCAGCCGAAATAATATTTCAAAAATTTGGTTCGAAAAGTAATTTCAGTATTTTCCAAATGCTGTAAAGCAGCAGCTATTTCTCTTCTGTCAACCATGGTATTTGTAATAATTTTATTTATAATATTAGTTAATATAATTTAGTATTAAGCAAATTTCTATTTAACATTAGCGAGTGACTTTGATTCTCACAGCCAAAAAGTTGGGGAGATAAGTTTCACGTAGTGAGATGAAATGTGAAGTACTGAGACGACAAAATTATTTCAAGAATTAAAGAAAAAATCTCACTAGGTGACATGTAAGTCACGTGACGTTTTTTCTCACTTTTGTCAAATCTCACTAACATCTCACTTTTCAAGAATTGCCCCCCTGTACTTATAGGACCATGCCTGGGGATGATCGAGATATTATACTGGTTGTCCCACGAAAGAATATGCCCGATCTCGTCTCCTACAGGAATACCAACTTCTTGATAATGTCCCTGTGCGTATATTTTGCTCTCTAATTTGAAAACGGTTATTTCGAAAATGATAATTTTATCAAATGCGAATAATAGTGCCCTTTTATTTAGAATTGACAACTTTCACATGAAGTCAAAAGAATCGTAAGAATAAAAAGCTATTATAGTTTTCAATATATGTATACGCAAAAACACCTCTTTTTTGTTTTCTTAATTTGTTAAATTGACATTAATCGAATGAGTCCTTTTTATATTTTTCCGAGTTTCGGATTAAAATTTCAAGATTTTGAACTTATTGCCTAGATGACTAAACTATTATTTGCACCAATGGCAAGTGCATCTGGAAAATCTGTAAATATTTTTATTACTGTTTTTGTTTATTTTATGATTTAGTAAATGAAACAATGCTTACATTCAGCTGGGATTAGTGCTGTTTGTCAGCGTTAGATACGTACTGAACGGTATTTATTTTGTTGAACCTAGCGAGCGGTTGCAGATTAAAGAAAAATATATCAGATGACTATTAACTGGCCCCATGGGGTCTCGTGGCCGCGTGCCTGAGTGTCTGGTCGCGAATCTGTGGAACTGGGTTCGATCCCGACTGACGCCAAATATTTCGAATTTTAAATGGCACAATATTGACCTCTGCGCACTCTCCACACCAACAATGAGTGCCCGTGAGGTGACGCCTGGTAAACGCCCGCACGGTCCAAATATGTCATCATCATTACCGAAATCTGTGTACAACACAGATGGGCACACCCAGCAATGGGTATAATATGCCGTGATGATATATTTATTTATTTATTAACTGATAGTTTTAACTATCTATTATTGTAAACTCATATTTCATTTTTTACTGAGTCTAATATTATTACTTGAACTGTTAGAAAATGTACTTCTTTATATTTTGACAATTTGTTACTTAACCTCGAAATTAAAACGTGCAGATCCATACTATTTCGCTAAATGTCTTACCGTTTACCGAAATATTTCTCGCTAGCTATTAATTAATTAATTAATTAATTAATAATCGTTCAATTAGTGTTCTAATCTAGCACCAGCCCAGCTGAACGCGAGCAATATAATAAAAGAGGAAAAATTTATAATATTTAAACAATGTATGCACCTTTTTCTAGTATAACAGTAATTATATATATGGTTGATTTAAAAACAATTTATTATAAGTATATAACAATATATATTTTATTGGATTTTATTGGTACTAATGTTGAATAGTTCGTTCAATTTTAGTGTCAGTGATTTTTGTTCCGCTCCCTAAAGTGAGTCGTTCATTTGAACGACTTTTCAAACGCACAAGCGTTCTTCATGTTCATGTGTGCTGTGTGAGTGCTGTATGGTATGACTAGCGAATGAAAGTTGACGTTTAAATTATTTTATAGATGTGGTGTCTTTTGAAACCCTAGAGAAGAATAGAATAGTACGAAATATTCAGGTATGAAATTTTTGCATAAACTCATTTAAACAGGTACAGGGATGCGTTTAAAATATTTTAAACATTTTTCGTTTATGTCGATTATAACAAAATATAAAACTATTTAGTTCGGCAATTCTATGAAATAGGATTATTTGTATTTTCCTCTAACAGTAATTCTGACTCGAGGGGTGCTTACATCTACGGCGAACGAACCAGAATTTGCGGCATTTATTTTTTTAAATACATGCCTATATCCTGTTGCTAAGGTCATTTTAAATACCTCCTGGTATTGAGTACAATTCTAAACATAAGGGCCAGTTTCCTTTCAAATCAAATATAAGGAAAAATTTTCAAAAGAAACCACATCTATTAATAATATAAACGTCAACTTTTATTCGCTAGTCATACTATACTCACATGCGCGAGTGTCTTATGTTTTGAACGACTTGTAACGCAGAGCGTACCATTAGATCATCTCCATTCCCTGCTCCGTGCTGTTTTTCGTGCAGCTGTGCTACTGAAAGCTGAGTTATCAGTGCTAGTGTCGTGTTTAATGAGCGATGAGCGATCTAAAGAGCATAGCTCGTGAACGATGGCACAGAGCAAGAACGAACACAGAGATAGTGTGACCTGGTGATTCATGTGCCGTACTGTACTAACTAAAGAGCCGTTCGTCCTTGGCTCATTAAAGTGAGTGGTTCAAAATGAACGACTCGTTCATGAACGACACATGACTATTTGGAACCAATTTCTGTTTCTACCAATTTTGCCTCCCTGAATTTCCCGTTCTGTACAGTTAACCTACTTTCGCCATTGCGCCCCTATAATATCGTGAACATGATTAATAAGAAGCACAGTTATATTTATGTCAGAAAAATATTTATCTACAAGCCATATTTTCATTCACAAATAGAATTGTTGGTATAGCAGTAAAGTTATCATAACATCTCGGATATTTAACAATTCCGAGATCTCCGGAATGACGACTTGACTGCGAGATATATTTCCTCCTCGATGTGCTTATTGGATTTATAAACTTACTCCCTTTTACTGAAATGGCCATTTACGACTCGGATTCCACTTGCTGTTATGCATTCTGCAGTTATAAACCGTGAAATGGAATAAATTCTAACTCATTCTAAAAGCCGAGAGCTTGACGCTAAATTTTATCGTTTATGTTAATTAACTCGTCCAAGAGGTTTACTCCTTTACTCCTACTCCTGCTTCTGAAAGCAGTTTTGTGTTTAGGTAATGAAATTTTGTGTCTGCAGATGAATTTGATTGAAGACTTAACGCCTTTGTTGACATCGTTCTTGTCGGAGCATAAAGAATGCTGTTTAATTTAGTAGGTACAATTCAAACAAATGAATTAAGAAAGGAAGTGGTGAAGTAGATAGCAAGGTGGGTGACCTCATTCGAATAATTATTTCGAGCCCTACCTAAAATATCCTTCCACAAATTTAATGAGAATTTTGTTATTTCAAACGGATATAATTATGTACTTCTCTGTAAAAAGGATAAAACAAAATTCTTAGATGGTCTGCAAAACTTAGAAAATGTTTAATTGCAGAAAAATTAAGTTAAAACAAATGAATAAAACAAATAATAATTATTTTGTTAGACGTTCATCCAGTTTTATTTTTCTTTACATTATTTTCTGGCTAAAACATTTCAGTCATTTTCCAAAACGCCTTCTTTTACGTTATATCGTACGTAAATTATAAAGACAGTCGTTTTACAACGTATATTTAGCTGTATTCAAAATGAAAACATATTGCAAAATGATTAGTTTTGGATTTAATTAGCTCGGATATTTCTCTAAATATACTTTGACTTTAACATAACCTAACGAACAAAACTTGGCATGGGGTTTGTGCGTTAGGTTAGGTTACGTTCATGTATGTTTAGAAAATTGCAAAGGAAAATGTCCAAATATTCATTATAAAATGTGACCGTTAGTTGTTCGATTAAAGGCCAGTTGCACCGCTTATTGTTAAAGTCTTAACTACAGGTTAACAAAAAAGTGCGTATCGAAAA
Source organism: Harpalus rubripes (assembly GCA_963082715.1). NCBI lineage: Eukaryota > Metazoa > Arthropoda > Insecta > Coleoptera > Carabidae > Harpalus > Harpalus rubripes. The sequence continues at coordinate 53,702,063 of OY720457.1, read as the reverse complement.
TTTAACATTTATTGAATTTATATGCAGTTTTCAAACCACATATACAGTGTCAAAACGGTTATGAGATATCTCAAACTAAAACATTTAATGTGACACGCTCAAACTTAGGGTTGATTTATTAGTGTCCTACGGGATAGCCGGATACGACAACGCGCTAGGTTTTTTCCTTAGGGTTGCTATATTGAGTATTTAATGAAATATTCATTAGACAAAAAAGAATACAGTTTCCAAAAAATTATTAATAAATTTAATGTGACACGCTCAAACTTAGGGTTGACTTAAGAGTGTCCTACGGGATAGCCGGATCCGACATGGTGCTAGGATTGTTCCTTAGGGTTGCTATATTGACTATTTAATGAGATATTCATTAGACAAAAACTACGCAATTTACAAAAAATTATTAATAAATTTAATGTGACACGCTCAAATTTAGGGTTAATTTATTAATGTCCTACGGGATAGACGGATAGCACAACATGCTACAATTGTTCCGTAGGGTTTCTATATTGAGTATTTAATAAGATATTTATTAGACAAAAAAGAACACAGTTTACAAAAAATTATTAATAAATTTAATGTGAGACGCTTAAACTTAGGGTTGACTAAAGAGTGGCCTACGGGATAGCCGGATACGACATGGTGCCAGGATTGTTCCTTAGAGTTGCTATATTGAGTATTTAATGAGATATTCATTAGACAAAAACTATGCAATTTACAAAAAAATATTAATTAATTTAATGTGACACGCTCAAATTTAGGGTTAATTTCTTATTGACCTACGGGATAGCCGGATAGCACAACATACTAGAATTGTTCCTTAGGGGTTCTATATTGAGTATTTAATAAGATATTTATTAGACAAAAAAGAACACAGTTTACAATAAATTATTAATAAATTTAATGTGAGACGCTTAAACTTAGGGTTGAGTAAAGAGTGTCCTAGGAGATAGCCGGATACGACATGGTGCTAGGATTGTTTCTTAAGGTTGCTATATTGAGTATTTCATGAGATATTCATTGGACAAAAAGGTATGCAATTTTTTTAAAAAATAATAAATTTAATATGCCACCCTCAAATATAGGATTGATTTATAATTGTTCTACGGGATAGCCGGATACGACAACGCTAGGATTTTTCCTTAGGGTTGCTATATTGAGTATTTAATGGGATATTAATTAGCCAAAAAAGAATACAATTTACAGAAAAGTATTAATAAATTTAATGTGACACTCAAATTGAGGGTTGATATATTAGTATCGTACGTGATAGCCGGATACGACAGCGTGCTAGGATTGTTCCTTAGGGTTGCTATATTGAGTATTTAATGAGATATTCATTAGACAAAAAAGAATACAATTTACAAAAAAATATTAATAAATAAATAAATAAATAAATACTTAAAATTCAGTTTCGGTATTGCGCATGCGTACAAAGCATAACGGTTTTGTCGCTGTGTGTTATTTGGTGTTACTAACCTACAAATAAATTGACAGTTTTGTAGTTTTAGTGCGTAGTGATACATACTAGAAAAATTAATTGGAATAATGGAAAAACGAAGAATTTGGAGTGAAGAGGAAATGTGCATGAGCCGAAACTGTTTTCAAAACAATTTGTAAAACTGTTTTTAAAATTTCATGTAAACAGTTTCGTGTAATTTCGACTGTAAACTGAAACCATATTCAAATCTGCATGTAATCGTTTTAATTAATATGTAATAACTCGTTTGACATTTCGTTTCGATACGATATTGTCAATTTGGCCAGTAATTAAAATTTAACTAAGTGGTACAACTGGCCTTAAATAATAATTTTATTTTCTATAAATCAACATATTTTTAAATTTGGTCTTTTAAGATATTAAAAAAGTGACATATCTGCATTTGCCATAGATATACAATCATATAATTTAATTTCACTTTTACTACTAATCTGCAGTTCCTAAAGGATCCTATTTATAACTTCACTAACTTCAGTAAACTGCTAAAATAATGATAAAAAAAAACAGTCCGTGTAAATTTGTCCACATAGTCTGTAGGAATTCATATTTGCACAAAAAGACTAGATGAAAAACTTCATACGAACGTAAACCCGCCAACTTTAAGTACTTAACCAAATCCGCTTACTACATTTTAACGCAAGCAGTATTGCTCAGTCCAGCTATTAGAGGGAAACTTTGAACAGTTATGAAAACCATAAATGCTGTGCGCAGCAAAAAATAATGAACCGGCCAGAAATGGAACGTAGATAGCGGCCAGAGCCAAGAGCCAGGACCGTCTTGTACCTTTCAGCAGCGATATAATCTTTTATTTGATGTTAGTTATATACCATACAGGACAAACTTGAATTCGAATATTCTAATTTAAACGTTAAATATATATTTCATACTGTCTCTCGGAACTATTAAAAAAATTTAATCTAAATGCCGAATGAGAATGTCTAATTAATTTAGCAATGGCTGTTTTCGAGAAAAATATTTTAGTTAGGCCTGATTTTTTTTTACCTCCCGCTATCCTTGGTAAGGGAGGTATAGGGATCGTGATAAAAATCGCATATCGAGATTTCGCTAAATGACCACATTTTAAGGTCCCTAGAATCCAATTTTAACATTTTCACGATGATGTGTATGTGTGCATGTATGTGTGTATGTGTGTGTGGATCCTTTACTCTAACTCAAATACTATCATCAGAAAATCTTGAAACCTTGTATTTCGAACTTTTTCTTTAATGGAAAGAGCCCATAAGATTTTGGTGTAAATCGGATAACCGGAAATGGCACTTTACTAGAAGCTCAAAATAGTTTTTCTTCGAAAAATACCTTTACATGTTATTTTTTCGAGATTAATGTTATTATAAAAATTAAAGATTTTTATTTCTACAGATTTGCATTAATACTTTTTCTATATATTTTATGGATAAATTCATAAAATTATCTATAAATTTAATTCCGGAGCCTACGCTTTAAAGAAATCTCCTTGGTTACACAGTTCATATCTTATAGTATGTTCCGTAATGTAACCGGTTCGACCAGATTTACGGTTTTGTGTTTCGTAAGCCCTGAAATTATTTACCGGTTTCTATTTGGAACGCGGTTCCTGAAAAAAGTTGGTAAAAAGTCGGACCACGGCAACCACGAAATAATCCTGGTTCATAACAAAGTCAAACGATATCCGTCAGTGTCAAATTTCTAAACCGCATTTTTAGTGGTATTACTAATAAAATTATAGATGTAAGTATGAAAACATTATTTATATTTGAGATATTGGTGATTGCGTTATTTTTATTGGCATTATTCAACGTTATCATTCATTTAGTTAATTTGTATTTTTGTTAGGTTGTGTTAATTTTAAATGTCATATGAATTAATGTCAATCTGTTCCGAAATAGATGAAAATATTCAGCATTCAGGAACCATGGTGTACCAGCAATCAAGATACAGGTTTTCTGGTTGAACATAGTATTAAATGTATGTAACTGACAGATAAATGTCACTGTCAAAGAACTAATAATTTCAAATTAATAACAGTAACGTTTTAAAAAGAAAATAGTAAATAGAACTTTAGTTATATGGAATGGATCTTAATAGAGTTTCCGCAATAACTAAATTAATAAAAATTAAATAGCGGGAGGTTTGGTGTTGGCCACATCAGATTTTTTCAGTTTCTTTTTATGAGCTTCAAAATTTTGTAGGTTCTTTGCACTGTAGCTATAAAAGCTAATTTATAATACGGTTCTGTCCAGAAAGAGATACGGACAACGAGCAACTTTGGTCATGACCCAAATGCATCCGGAGTTTTAAAATCTGGAAAATATTCTGACATTTTTAAGTGGAAAATATTACCAACCTTTGTAAAAGTAGAATGTGTGCCATTGTTTGTAGTTTCTATACATAGAAACTCGGAAATTTTGCTGTATCTCGAAAATTATTCTACAACTTTTAAAAAGAAAAATATAACTAAATATAATTTCTGCAATGTACTTACGTACTATTTACTATAAAGTTGTAGATAGTAAATGTTTTTATTGGAATTTATTTTGTTTAAAATTAGATAAAGGAAAAGATAATATAAACTTTGCACATTTCTCGGAATTATTAAAGTGAAAATGTTTTCATAATTCCAATAAAATGTAATTGATATACCTCGAAGATACTTGTAACTTGTTGAAAACTTATTAAATTATTATTTTATTTCTGCGAAGTTAGATTATAACAAAGAAAACTCTAATTATAACAATATATATCTGATTACAACAATGAAAATTACTGGTGATGCAAATAAGTGGTTGTAATATTCAGAGCCGTAACTCGGGTTTTGAGTGCCTGTGGCAAAATTTTTATTTGCGCCCCTACATGTGAAGAAAATAAAAACAAAATAAACTTCTGATGAGCGGTTCGCGAGGTACTAACAACTTAAACTTACATGAACATTTTCTAAAATTTAAGACATCTGTAAATCGGTTTAGTTCTCATATTTTCATCTAAAATTTTGACACGATTAAAGATAAACATTATTACGTATTTAATACGTGTCGAAATTTCAGATGAAATGATCAAAACCGATTTTAGAGGAATTTCATGCAAATTTAAGTTGTTAGTAACCGCTCATCAGCAAAATCGTATACACTCTGTTCCATTTAAGCCATTCAGCAGATGGCGCTCGCATCAGCGCCAGTTTTAACTAGCCGAAATTACATTGGGCAAACTTGTTTCTTGTCTCCAATTGTCCAATTTCAACTAATCATCAGAGATTCTCTATAATACTGAATGACTTAAATGGAACCAGATATATACTAAGTATTAAATACCTAATATTGTTTATTTTTTGAGTAATTTGAATTTCTATCATAAATTGTTATTCTGGTACTATTTTTTAACATAACTCATACTAGGCAAAAAATGTACGAACCGTTTTATGTACACGAAATTACGATATTTAATTTTGTATTCTTGTAAAATTTGGGCCACTGTTTTCAAGAAAATGGGCAAAACTCATTTTTGCACCTTTGATCCAAGATGGCGGCAAATTCCGGGGTCGCTAGAGGGTGCAAAATTAATGTCTTTTTGGAGGTTCCAATAAAGAGAATAAAATTTAAGCCAGCTTTCCACACTAAACACCTTGCCGACGGGCCTATCTGTAGATAATTATTTGCTAAATTTAGAAAATAGATTTTAGAAATATTTTATCTAAAATCATATAAATGATTAAAATTTTGCGCCCCTAAAAATTCTGCGCCCGTGGCGTGCGCCACCTTTGCCACGCCCTAGTTACGGCACTGGTAATATTTGTTTCTTAGCTCTGTAGTTTATTATTTAGACTTTTAAAAATTAAATAACATTCTTTGCATCATATACCACGAGTCACTACTGAAGTATTATATTGTTTACAAGTACAAGTAATTTCAATTATACTACTTGAAAACATAAATTGTGAAGTTGTCCAAGAAACACAATATTCCGGAAGTTCTCTTTTGTGTTTGAATGAAAAGCTTGTTAAGTAAAGCATTTGAACAAAGAAAAAAATGAATAATGATCATGCATCCTAAATTTTTTTTTCGTGTTTTATTACGGAACAGATTCAGCAACAACAATAATTCTTTTATTTGTACTATGTTCTTGCTCAGTTTTTACATTTTTTTTACCTGCTTATAAAACAAAAACAAAAATAATATTTTGTTACAGTTAATAAAATATTCATTTAAAAACAGAAATGTTTTAAATATCTAATTTTCGCTATTATTTTTTGAAAGTTTTTATTGTAAAGTTTCTGGCTTCAGGTGTAATAGACCAAAGACATTTTCAATTTAACAGTTATCTCTTTCTATCTTTGCACATATTAAGAGAAGTGACGTGACACCTGCAACTGCCAGCTGGGCTATCAAAAGAAATATCATAAACATTGCAGTCACTAAAATACCTGTATTCTCGGTAAAAATTTGCATCGTTTGACATTTTAGCTTCAATAAAAGCTTTTGTAACTTATATTTAACCATGACTCCCGCCATTTGTTAGCGCTATTCCCGAAATTTCCATATACATTTGTTTTGTTTTCGGGTTTTTTAAATTTTAGCGTTGTTGTTGTTGATGCCACTAGAAACTAATGTACTGTACTACCTACTGATTTTCCATCTAGTGGCGTTTAACCATAGTAATGTCAAATTCTGACGTCATTCTGTGTCCTATTAAACAGACTGTTTCAAAACAATGGAAATTTTATAACATAATTACCATTGCAGAATGATTCTTTTGTTACTAGTGCATATAAGTTACAATAATTATTATAACTAAAATAATATAATACGAATTATAATCGCAATCGTATTCACAGAAAACTCATTATCGAATTTTTTGATCAAAGATCGAAGACAAACCTTCCCTTATTTGTAGATGACGGGAGGCAGGGCCGCTCCTTGCGGGTGGGCAGATTGTGCCCCGCACAAAGGCGCCTGACCATGAGCGCCGCCTTTTCAAAACGGTGTATAAAAATAATAGTAATTTTTTTGCAAACTGGGTTTATTTGTAAAGGATTATTATCCTACCAAACCGATATTTTTCTATCATTGTTATATTGAAATAATAATGAGGTATGTGACCATATTCGAATTTTAATATATATGTCATAAAATATAAAAACAAACCACTATAGCTTCTCATTATAATAATAAAAACGAAACATTAATTTGTAATAATCTTGTTATTAACATTTTAATGTTTTGGACAAGGGATATATGCCGTAAGTATGTTGGAATCGTGGACAAAGACAGATAGACTGCGGGAAGGAAAGAAACAGTTATAAATCAGCCTATCAGCGCCGCGTTTATGTTGTGGTAGGTGTAGCAGGGTGGGGCATGATCACATCTGGCTATAACTACCTCTTTCCCTCCCAGTCTAACCGTCTTTTTTCAAGCTTCTACCATTGACACGTCACAAATCCCTTCACCAAATCCTTAATAATTATTTTCTTCTAAAGTACGAATAATTAATCGATGTAAAAAAATACGGGTATTTAATTTTTTTGTCTAGTATCATATTATGTAAAAATAAAAATTTGGTCACATACCCCATTGTGAAGGTGTAGATTACAACATAGAAAAATTTGATTATAGCTAAAGAATATTGATTACAAGGATGAATCCAACAATTAATTTTGTTGAAAAAAGTAAAATAAATATCCTGCTCAACGGATAATTTTCTGGCATTGTGCTGTTGCAAGCTATAATTGTAAAATTGTTGGTTACAACAAACGATCTTGTTAACCTAATAATATTGATTACAAGAATGAATCTAACAAAGGAAATTTCATCAATCAATATTTTAATTTTAATATTTTTTGAAGAATCAAAACTATAGTATAAACTTTAGCGTGTGTTAATTTGCAAATTATGTATTGCACAAAGGCGCCATTTACTCACGGAGCGGCACTGACGGCAGGTAAAAATCAATTATGTTGGATAGTGTTATCATTGTTAACGACTAAATAGATTTTCATTTTGCGTAGTGTAGGTACGTTAATAAATTTAATTTGTGCAAACATCGTTACATTATTTACATGGTTATCTCTGTTACTCATCATGATCCTTTATTTTACTGAAGCTAACAACAATTTTCCATTATTCGAGGCTATTTACTCTATGGACATCTGTGCAATAACTCCTAAATTATCTTTTCTTTGTACAGTTTTTCTGTAAATATTCATTTCGCACGATCAAATATCTTAATTTATTACTTTCCCGGTGGAATTAAAAAGGAAAACGGCTTTTTGATATCATTACTTTTAAATATAAACAAGAAATAAATCACAATTTTGTTACCGATGTGAAACAATCTATAAATTTTACAATGTGGTATTATAACTAATGCTTTTATTGTTTCCCTTGTGGTGCTATAATCATATAATAGTAATGTCAAAGCCTCCTTTGATGACATTTAATTACTATAAATTATTGCGTTAAATAATTGCACATTATGTTAATTTCAAATCAACGAGCATATTTCACTTTTATGTTGGAATTACAATGAAATTAATTGTATCATTTAATTATCGATATTAAAACTAAATTAGGTTAATATGTTGGTGGTATTGTACAATATACTAAACACATAGTAATATTTATATACTCCAATTTTTTTTCTCCTTTGCCCTAGGTGAGAGTGGTATAGGAATTAACGACAAACATATGTGTAATGTTTTATTTTTCAAATATTTAAATAAGTAGGTGCCTAACCGTATTGATTCCAAATAACTTACGATATAGTAAAATAATAATAAAACTTCAATAAAACAATAAAATTAAAAATAAATATAATTTTATTATTAAAAAATTTTATAACAGAGAACACTTTTCTTTGGCTTTTAGTAATTTCATGGCTAGCAATATTAAATTGTAATTCTTGAAATTCTATATCTAATTTATACAATAACAAAAGCAATGCGTATAGCAAAACTATTTTTACTTGTTAAAAGTATACGGTCCGCATTTCATGAAACACCCTGTAGATATTTTGATGAATAGCACATATTTATGTCTTTATAATGCGTGTTCAAATTTGAGGTTGCTTTTTGAATTACTCGCCATTTTTTCTCGTAGATATCTGTCATGTGACGTGTGACAGTTGATATTTGTTGTGAATTAAAGCATCACGTCTTTTTTATGGAACGCTATACGGTGCAACAACGCGTATTTATATTTTTAAAAAAACCGTATAGAAAAAGTGTAGCCGAAATAGTTAGAAAATGTTGTGGGTAATTTGGAAGAAACAATAATCCATCCAAAATAGCTCTTGCTAAGTTATAGAAATTTAATGAAATTGGGACAGTACAAGATGCAAGACAGCGTGTTTACCATTGTAGTGGTTGTTCTCAAAAAAATATTGCTGCAGTAGTGAAAATGTTGCTGAAACTCTAAAAACATCTACACTTTTCCCATATTTGTAATAATACATTTTTATTATATACACGCGTTGTTGCACCGTATAGCGTTCCATAACTAAAAACCGTAATGCTTTTACTTCTCAAATATTTACTGTCACACGACCGATATCTACGAGAAAAAAATAGTGGGTAATTCAAAAAGCAACCTCAAATTTGAACATCCTTTAATAGTATCAGTATGACTTTTTTGAGATTTGCCAAAAGCTACTTCAGGCCGCTTTTACTTCATGGCCGCCGTTACTTTATGGTTGCTATACTCACTCTTTTCTTTAAATAGCAAATGGATTTAGTGCTAAACTACTTGTAGTTTCATCATCACGGCATATTACCCTTTGCAGGGTATGCCAATCTACTTTGTACACAGATTTCGATAATGATGACATATTTGTTGCTTTACTTATCTAATTCTAGACTTAATATTCGCTCATGCTTATATTTACATGGGTTACTGCGAAATGTTATAGATGACGTTAATTCAATGAGCCGTATACAAATAAATATTCCTAGGTCCTACATAACGTTTTGCACTAGGCTATGTAGAAAAAATTATGTAACTAGAGATCCAGTTAGACGATTATGTTTAATATATAATGAAGTCGAAAGTATTTTGAATGATAAAATGAATATTTTTAGTCTTAGCTACTGTCAATTAAAAAATATTTTATGTAAATATTTATTGTAATATTCTAAAATCAATTTCTACTTTGTCGTTGTACTTTGTTGTTTTATTATTGTATAGAATGTATATTTATGTATAATGTGTGTCTATTCATGTTGTTATTGAAATTTATTGGTGTATCCAACCTTCCTGTTATTGGAATACTTTGTATCCTGTTGGGAGGTTGTAAATAAAATAAATAAATAAAAAATAATAATTATTTGCTGGCATCGGCTGTCGATGCGAAAGCTAATGCGACCGCACACTTCAAATTCGTCCAAAAAAGTACACTTTTTGATACTTATTTTTACTGTGGTTTCAGAGATAACTTAATATGTTATTATCAAACTTGTAGCCTCGCAAGAGAACCTACTATTACAATATAACTTTACTATTAGCAATTCAAGAAAAATGCTCGCCAACTAGCGCCCAACTCATAAAGCTCTTAAAAATGACGTCACAATGAAGCCAGCATAAAGTATGACCGATGTTATTGTAACATGTAAACGTCAATTTGAGTAATTTTGCTTTAAATTTGTTAAAAAGTGTTCACAACGCAAAAATATTTATTTACATTTTATCTCCAACTAATTTTTTCTACATATAATTATGTATCCGGAATCAATAATTTCTTCTCCTTCGATTCACTAAAATTTCGGGACTCAGCCGTTGCTTTTAAATAACACAAAATTTCCTCTAATTTCGCTTTCATTATATATGTTTCTTATACATAGCTGTTCACACACACACACACAACTAGGTTAATTTTTAGTTCATCTGTCACTTGGATAGACCGCATTGTGACGTCACAAAACATGACGGCAAAACTAACTTGAATAGCGAATTCATGAATAAGTGCTTAAAATCGTACTTTAGGTTCTATTTCTTTCTAATTGCATACTTGCATCGCTTACTTATCTCTTCATGCTTTTGTGTATCACCTGCTTTTATGTCTTCCACAATTTACCTAGTTAATCTAAATTCCAAAATATACTGAATACAAGACATAATCAAGTTTATAATGAGATTTAGTTAGAGTGGAGTAGACGACACAACACAGTTTGTGATACGATCACAATTTATGTATGAATCGTTATCTCTATCTGTGTAACTAATATCTTAGCTCTATGTGATGTTGCTGTAGCAAATTAATATCCGTCATTCCATCGGCTTTCTGCTCTCGTGTCGTGTCCCTTGGCTGGCAGGCCTGACGCCTGTTCAAAGCAAAGCGCGTATGTGCTCTAATGAACTTAGCCACTTAACCGTTGACGTATTATTAAGACTCGGAATGTACACTGTTAGTTATATACTACTTCATTTCTATACAGCTTGTCATTTTATGACTAAGTCCTCTAGACTCTAGATAACAACCTGTTGTGATATACAGGTGTTATTTACATAAGCGTATAACGCTTAAAACGATGGTAGGACTAACCCTATAGATAGTAAATCTGGCAATAATTGTTGTACAGGCTTTATATAAGAACTGGAGCCCCTTAAAACCGACCAATTAAGTGATAGTTCAAAATTTTGTAAAAAATGTTGTTTGTCAAAACATGGAACGCTTTTTTGCATAGACGTACAATTTATATTCTGTTTATATGATATTCTCAATTGCCAACCTTCACTAATCACAAGTATGCAGCCATGCCTTTGGTTTATCACGAGATGTTACAAAATGGTCTATGATTTTTTGTCAATTATGACAGTTAACATTGTTCACTGTCTTTCGTTGACTGTGTATACAAATCGAGTTGAAAAACTTATTTCTATAAAGGCGGTATTTTTTTGTTTTCAAGATATCAAATATAAATTGTATTAAAATTGTGAAATATTCGTTTTCCGGGAATGGACTGTGTCATATTTTGAGTCAGAGCTCAACGTTTCGCCCGCAGTCGTATGGGGCATCTTCAGGAGCATGGAGGATAGTACTGTCTTAAACAAGGTTACCCGACGTGTCAACCACGCTAGAGGCCGAGTTTAAGTAACAAGAGGGGGAGACTCAATTTACAAGGTTACCCGACGTGTAAACTACGCTAGAGGCCAAATAAACCAAGTGACGAAAGGAAGGCCGAGAAGACAGTTATATACTAATCTAAAGATACGGCAGATGAGAAAAGCTAATGAGGGCCAATGGGAATCGAGTTCGTAATGGTGACGACAAGGATTCGCGTTTATCTTTAGTTTGGGGGAGTATTTCTGAGATTTTTTGTGGAGGTTTAAAAAAGACCTTAATATTGTTTTTATTAAGAATTCTACCTATTTTATCCGAGAATCCTTTAATGTAAGGGATAGATGCAAATATTACGAACGAGGTATCCACGGTTTTTTTGGGTAAAGGGTTTAATTGTCTATGAATTACATTATTGATTAATTTTACGTCATAGTTGTTCTGGATTAAACTATGTCTGATGTGGTCAATCTCCTGCTGTAGGATATCAGGTTCAGAGATTTTGATGACACGGTGTACGAGAGCGTTGACTACTGAGAGTTTCTGCGAGGGATGGTGGTGAGAATTAAAATTGAGATACCTATCAGTGTGAATAGGTTTTCTATAAACAGCGTGCCCTAACTGTCCGTTGGGTTTACGATTAACCAGAACATCAAGGAAGGGGAGAGTTCTGTTATTTTCTACCTCCATGGTGAATTGAATATCCGGGTGTATGCTGTTTAAGTGTTCGTGGAACAAAGTGAGTTTTTCCGGACCACGTGGCCAAATGACAAACGTGTCATCTACATAGCGAAACCATACCTTAGGTTTGAATGTAGATGATTCTAGTGCCTTTGTTTCAAAGTGTTCCATAAATATACTGGCAACCACGGGGGAAAGAGGAGAGCCCATTGCTGCACCTGAGACCTGTTTGTAAAATTGTTTGTTAAAAGTGAAATAGGTTGATGTCAAGCATTTTTCAATAAAAGTTACTAGATTAGACGATTTTCCGTTATTTTCCAATAATTTAGCGATAATAGTGATTGACTGATCAATCGGGACTTTAGTGAACAGTGATGTGACGTCAAAACTAACAAGTATGTCGTCGGGTTCTGTAGTGATATTATTGATTTTTTGTACAAAATGTTCTGAGTTTAGAATAAATGACTCAGAATTTCCTGTAAAAGGTTTTAAAATATCCGACAAATATTTAGACAGTTTATAAGTAGGAGAGTCGATGATGCTGACAATAGGTCTGAGTGGGTGCATTAAAATTGTACGTATTTAAAAGAAAATAAAGAAATCACTCGTAAATGAATAAATTACAAAATAGTTATTTGTATATCAAGGCTGCGAAATCATTCTTTGGCGTACCGAGAGAAAAATTGTTGTAGACAATCTTGAGGGCGCTAAAGGATTTCGCGGACAAGGTGTACACAATATTTTTTGTACAGCCGTAAAAAATATATAATTACAAATTTTATTAATTTTAAACAGTTTCATTGTAAAAAGAAAGCTTTCAAGGTTATGGGATTGACATTTGATAAGCGAAATCATGCAATTCTCAAGTGTCAAAGTGATTGTTTACCTAATTTCGCGGCCACTATTATGACAACGGCTGTGAAATGCTTATTACGCGTTCGGTTGCACAAAAATGATATTTGTGTAAATGGTACATATTTTCGTAATGTAACTTCTTATGTTTCAAACTTTTTCTTACACAACTAACCTCATGCACCTTAAGAATTATAATTACAATGGTGCAGCAAAAAAAGCATGAAATAATATAGCAGTACTAATTAAAATGTGAAATGCAAAGTAGGAAAACTTACAAGATTTTCAATGCATATAATTTAAAACATTACCTCGTGAAGTACAGGATTACATATTTTCTATTTACAATGCTAATACACCGTTTCAAACAAACTCTGACGCATATTATTTATTTTCATAAATTTGTATTCATAAAATACTCCCTCGTATCAATTTCATTTCAGTACAATACGTCTTGAAAACTTTACATTCATTTAGAAATTATTATCAAGATTTTCAAGTATAACAAATAGTAAATTTTAAATTATTTTCTCTTGAACTTGTAACAAAGATAAGGACCATTTTTAATTTCTTCACGTCTATATAGGGACCTTTCCCAGAACTGTATTGGAGACACTATCAAAGAACTAATCATTTCAAAGTAATATTAGTAACGTTTTAAAAAGAAAAAAGTAAATAGAACAATAGAAAATAAATTCAATACAGTTTCTAGCAAATGTAAATATGTAGGTATGTATTTAGATTAATAAAAATTAACGATTCACAAAAATCTTTAACTAATCCCCATTTTTACCTCTCGCTAAGAGAGGTATTGTATTCATGCTAAAAATCGCATATCCAGATTTTAGTGAAAAAGCACGTTTTAAGGTCCCTAGAATCCAATTATAACATTTATACGATGATGTCCGTATGTGTGTGTGTGGATGTGTGGATGTTGGATTCACGATTTCTCAAATACTATAAGACTTAAGACATCTTTAACTACGGATTCCTCAATCTAACAATAATGGGAAGAGTTGATTAAGTTTTGGTAACAATTGGACAACCGGAAGTAGTAGTTACAAGAAAAAAATCATCTAAATATTATTTATCGAAAATTTATGTAAATACTTATATTAAAGAACGTTAAATTCTTTACTCGATAAATATAAATTCATTATTATATCTTCTATAGATTTAGAGATAAAGAAAGGCATATAAAAAAATTTGATTAAAAAATCTCTGATCAAACTACTACAAGGCAAAAAATTCAAAAGAATATACGTAAAAAAGAATATAAAAGGAATTTGCGAAAAAATGACGAATATAAAGAAAAAGAAAAGGAAAGTAAAGTAGAAAACGAAAATTTCAGGATATTGAATATAAAGAAAATGTATGTATTGTACATAATTTATATTAAAATATCCCATAGATTTTGCAAATTATGTAAGAATTATTTTCTAGTGAGACATGAATATATGTATTTGTATTTAAAAATATTTTTCGTTTTATTCGTACAATCAGGTAAAATATCTGGCGAGAGGTTATATGCTGGCTACATCAGATTTTTGGATTAGTGAATTCTATTCTATCCCGGTATTTAAAATTTAATCATTTTATTATAGCTCCGGTGACTCAATGGTTAGAGCAACGGCACATGTTCGAATCCCACAATGGCATGGGCGTGTGTGAATGTGAACCCACTCTGTAATTGCGATTTAATCCTGTTGAGGGGTTTAAAAAAGGTAGTTACTTGGATTAGATTAGACTATATTTTAAGAAATAAACTCTCAAAATTCACGAATCCAAAAATAAGGATTAACTTAATCTTTTTTTGTGACTCGGGCTGTAAATGGCGGGAGATATTGTGTTGGCCACACCAGATTTTTTAAAGGTCGATTTGAGGAAAAATAAAAAATACGGGTATATTATTTTTCATTACTCTATCGATTAAAGTTAAAAATGAAAAAACGTGCATGACCTCAATGAGGTGTGTGTATACTTAGTTTCTTGAAAATGTTAATCGGCCCAACTAATATAAATTTGGGCTCGTATATCATATTGTAATAAAATAAACAATTTTTTTCGGGTTATCCGATTTTTCGATCTTTTGGACCAGGCTTAGTCCTTTCCAGTTCGGATAAACGGTTATCCACTTTTGTTCAACCACACGTATATGTACTCGTATTTATTTATTACAGCAATACAGTTTAGTGTTCAAATACAGCATGTATTTTACGGTCAATTTTTCCATAAAATTGAATTGAATAATAATAAAACCCGGAGCATACAATCCTAGGACCAACAAAACCTTAAACATATTCCTCCCTAACTACCCTATCTTGTACAAAAAAGAAGAAATATGTCGGGTCTCCATGGCATCCACATGCGCAGTTGTTTTGTATCTATAAATAAGCAGTTAAGATAGCAAGCTGTTATGACCTCTTTAGTGTCTGCGATGCCTGATAAGGAGTTGTAGAACGATGTCTGCCATTCGCTCAAGCTTTTTTACGCTGCTTTCAAGGCAATGTCGTTGAGCGTGAGTGTACAGGGTGCTATAGCGTGTTCAACGTGTTCACTGTTCGATAAATTCTGGATTTTATAGCGCAACTTATACGCGGGTAAAGTAATCCGTAAAAGATCAGAACTGATTTTTATTTCACTGATCAAGTTAAGATAGAAATGTTTAGTTTTTATTTTCAGGTTTGTTTTTACAGGTTCATAAATTATTTTACGGGAAAAATAGTTTTGCTCTACATATGAATGAGCTGGTTTCACATATTTAAAAAATATGATGTGGCCAACACAACAGCTCCCGCTATTTAATTTACATTAATTTAATCTAATCAAGTAGTTGTGTTTGTTTAAAGCGCAGGCTCTGTGATTTAAATGATAGATAATTTTATAAATTTATCCATAAAATGTATAGAAAAAGTATTAATGCAAACCAATAGAAAATTTATTAATATTTAAATTTTATAATAACAAACCAGAGAAAGATCAGCTGGGAATTCGTTTTTAATTTAAAAAACAAATACTGGACCACCAAGGCCTTGTACATTTTTTCAATATATCTTGAAAAAATAACATTTAAAGGTATTTTTCGGAGAAAACTATTTTCAGCTTCAATTAAAGTGCCATTTCCGGTTATACGATTTACACCAGAATCTAATGGCTTCTTTTCATATTAGAATAAGGTATAAATACAAGGTATCAAAATTTTCTGACTGATAGTATTTGAGTAAACAGGATCCACACACATATACATGCACACGCCCACGCGCACACGCACACGCACACGCACACGCACACGCACACGCACACGCACACGCATGCACGCACTCACACACGCACGCACGCGTACACATACACACACATACACACACACACATCCACACACACACTCGCACACACGCACGCCCACACACACACACACACACACACACATACACACACATCCACATACATATCCACACACGCACGCACGCCCACACGCACACACACACACACACACACACACACACACACACACACAAACACAACACACGCGCGCGCTCGTACACGCACATCATCGTGAAAATGTTAAAATTGGATTCTAGGGATTTTAAAACGTGGTAATTTACCAAAATCTCGATATGCGATTTTTAGCACGATCCCTATACCTCCCTTGCCAAGGTTAGCGAGAGGTCAAAATATTTGAAATGAAAGTTTGTACAATATTTTTCATAGTACTAAAAAAAAATTTTTGTTATTATCGTAAATATTTAAATGAAAAGATTTGCGTGAAAAACAACTCCCTCCGCCCCCCTCCCACGGTGACGTAGAAGTACAAACAGAACGTCGTCATAGCCAATAGGAAAAGAGTTTGTTCATCACCTACGTTACTTACTTATATAAATAAAAGTATGCGATAGTTTGTCACATGTTAAAATGTATGTACTCTGATGTTACATTCGGTTTCAGGCTATTAAATTTTTATTTTTTAGAATTTATTACTTAAAGTCATACAAAATGTATTGTAAAATAACCAATGGATATTTCGTGAAATTTTAAAATTTGAGGCTATTTAAAGAAGAATATTTTTTAAAATTTAATACTTAGAAGGCATATTTTTTTAATAAAAATTCTTGCAACAACCCTATTCTAAGATTCATTTACAGAAACGGATCGTTATTAAGCGAGGTTTCTCTGTAGTAACAAATTTTGAAAAATATATTTATGGATAATAATATCTACCTATAACACGCTATATTTAAACTAACGTAATAATAATTGATTTGTCGGCATATTTTATTTGGAAAAGTAAATCTTCAAACGCCATTTTATTTATTAAAGATATCTGAAAGTATTAAAAACTTTTTTATTTTTCCACATTTTTCTACCCTTTTCCACAATAAAAATTGCCGTAACTCCAGCCTGTCCATTTTTCCATTTCCTGCAGCTACATTTCTCTTAGCAGGACATTATATCCTGCTGTCGATCGCTATCCACTTGAACCCTGCACTCAGTTCAGACCACAAAGCTGTCGAACCGTGGCGTACCGTTCATTAAATAACTTGTCATTCTTCCGTATTAACGCCCCACTCACTAATCCAGAAGTGAGATATGTCCAAGAGTTCAACACACACAAAGGTGCGCATTTCTCTCTCAAGCAAGAAGAAGGAATTACAAAAGAGAGAAAAATGAGAGCGTTTAGAGGGGCTATTTAGAAAATGTAACGAACAATGATATATTATTTAAGGATGTCGTGGAAATTTTAAAAAATTGATGTGTTTATCTAAACACATAAAAAAGTATAGCAAGAGGGGCATTGTGCAATAAAAAGTGTATGATTGTTGAAGACATATGTAATTGAAGTAGTTTCTTTTTGTCACACAGGTTGTAGAATCTGTTCATAATGCGTCGTATGTTATAACCCTATTCAGGAAATAATATGAAACTGTCAACATAGTTCGTAAACATTGGCGTGTGTTTCAGTTTTTACATCTCGTGTTGATTTACGTGATTTATCAATAATGCCATAAAGAAACTATTGAAAAAAGCTAGAATAATGGTCTTGTATGCATGTGCGTTTATTGATGCAGAAAAGTATAGTTTCCTAGTAGGTGTCAACATAGATTGTAGAGTGAAGTTTTATATATATATATATATATATATATATATATATATATATATATATATATATATATATATATATATATATATATATATATATACAGGGTTGTGACTTGGGTGACGCAGCATAGGGGTTTCAATGGTAAAATTTTGTGCAGTTATTTGCTCCTCTAATTATTTTAGAGAAAAATTGTATTTAGATTTTTGCTACAGAAAAAATATTGTAGCCGAATATGCTATTGTTTATAATTTTTTAATTTCCGGGGCCGTAAAAATAGTCGAAAACAATAATAACATTTTTGCAAAAATCATTGATGCCATGGAACAAAAATTTATCAAAAGCGAAAACATCTGTTATATATTCTTCACGTTTAAACTTTCAAGAAATCTTAAATTTCGTTCCCGTCAAATAACATTGTTGTAATCAACTATTACATTGTTGTCATCAACTACAATAAAAGTGTTTTCATTTTCCTCGTTTTGAAAATAAGTAAACGACAAGAAACTATGACAGTTGTTTGCGTTTTCGTTTAAATTTTTGTTTCAGGGCATCAGTGATGTTTGCAAAAATGTTATGGTTGTAGGCTATTTTGACGGTTCCGGAAATTGAAAATTTATAAAGAATAGAACGTCCGGATGCATTATTTTTTTCTGTAGCAAAAATCTAAATACAATTTTGCTGTAAAATAATTAGGGGAGCAAATAACTGCTCATGACGATTTTACCATCCCTATGCTGCGTCGTCCAAGTCACCAGCCTGTATATATATATCTACGTCACAACTATTGCTATCTTTGTCGCGCAGCCTACTATAGAAACTAGTGCGTGAAATATAGATACAGGTTTCGTTAAAACTCAAATGAAGTTAAACTAAACACAATTATGACATTTTAATACTATGAATTGCTTCAAAATTAAACGAACTTCCATTTAAAATAATTAAAAAAATGAGTTTAGGACCCATTGTTTATGTTTTGAAATATACCTCTGAAAATTTCAGCCATTTTGTTCGCTTAATTATTGTTTGAGAGTCATTTGTGTCGGTCAAATATAGTGTATTTATGATAATGGAATAAAATCAAAAATCTCTGCTTTATCATTTGTCACCGTAAAAAGATGGGCAGCTGAATTTAAACGTGGTTGGTTAATGATGACCCTGTCCAACAACTGCGACCAACATAAATAGCATTGAAAAAGTTCACCAAATGGAATTGGATGACGAAATATATATCTGAAAATTTCAGCCATTTTCGATACTTGAAAGTTATTTGTGTCATTCGAATGTTTACGAGGACTCTGTTCCACTGCGAAAATATGGAATTTAACCGTGGTCGTACAAAATTGATTAAGAATGGCCAACAACTTCGATCACCACCGGATCAAAGTTGGGGAGAAAGCAGAGGCTGTGGGCATATCGAAGGAATACGTTTATCATGAAGAAAAATGCAGTCGAATGAACATTTCCAAGTCCCTGTTGGAACGATTTAAGTGAAGTAACTTTTTACGAAGAAACAATCAAACCATGCGATTGCGAAGGGTGAACCTACTCCGAAGAAGTTTATTTTGCAGTGGAAGACACCAACTACTTTTTGAATGCGTTAAAGATGCTGGAGTATCGATAGAAAATGTGTATTGACTTAAAAGGATTCTAAGTTGAAAATTGACTGAATTTAACAGACCAAAATGTTAGGCTAAAAACTTATCAACTTCTGAAAAAACTATTGTAAAAGAAAATGACGGATATTTGCAGAATATTTGTGCTACGTCAGCTTCTTATTGCCATTATGTAGGAAATAAGGAAGTGCAGTTTTCAGTCTAGAAAAGATTTTACAACAATGAAAGGGATTTACTGTAAGCTCACGCCGAATGCAGGTTGTTCAAACTATATCCAAACAGTTTATCAACTCGATTTTATTCCATTTCGTATAGAAAACTTTGAATAGAAATAGAAGAGTTGACATTATATTAAGGCTTCAATATTATGATTGTATTTTTCGTAAACTATGATTATTACTTGCAAACATGTTCTTATATTTGTTTAGTAGTATTCGTGTTTTTACAAATGACATAATGCAGAAATATTTACGCGTCTTGAGAATAAAAGCAACGAAAACAAAACTGCTCTTGAACAGAAGTTTCTTTACAATGAGATTTACATCTTGGCTTGTATTACCGCCGTAAGCTTTGTTCGTTTACTTTGAAATTTGAACCACTTATCAAGTTTTTATTGATGTTAAATTAACAGTTTGGAGACAAAATTACTTACCAATAAATTATAATTTTAATGTATTCATGTCTTTAACTTGTAAATATTATTTGTTGCACTAAAACCATGTGATTATATGCATTTTAAAATTCAAATAATACAAAAAATAATTTACTGAATACTATATCTACATCATGGTGATATGATATAGTGGTGTTAATTTTTTTTAGTCATTTTTATTTATTTTGACCCATACGAGGATTAAGCATGTTTTACATTTGTCAATTTTTTCTTCAATTTTAAGGACTGCGCCATGCAAGTTCTAGAAATTGATATTAAAACACTACTTGCATTACACTTAATAATTTTTGCGTCAATTTAAAGTTCTTAGTAAGCAGCTGAATAAATTGGATATAAATCCTGTTCTATTTTTCCTTCAATTTTAGAAGTATTTTTTTTAAGTTTCGTTCTAAGTGAAAATATATTGTTAACCAGAAAACATTTTCATTTTAAAATTAAAATTTATAATTTGACAGTCATCAAATAAGCCGAAAATTAATTTGACATTTTTTAAGCCTCGATGTACCTAATTAATTTCACAGTTTTGGCAGTTTTCAATGGCTCTATTCTGAACAAATGTGTAAATAATGAACAAAGTCGCAACGAAAGCTACCACTCTTATAAATAATTTTATATTAATCAACAAAAATAGATATGTTTTTATTAATTTTTACCTCCCGCTACCCTTGGTAAAGGAGGTATAGGGATCGTGCTAAAAATCGCATATCGAGATTTAGGTAAACGACTACGTTTTAAGGTCCCTAGAATCCAATTTTAACATTTTCACGATGATGTCTGTGTGTAGTTGTGTATGTGTGCGCGCGCGTATGTGTGTATGTGTGTGTGTGTGTGTGTTCTAATATGGGAAGAAGCCATTAGATTTCGGTGTAAATCGGATAACCGGATATGGTACCTTACTTGAAGCTCAAAAAGTTTTTCGAGATTTGTGTTATTATAAAAATTAAACGTTATTATAAAATGTTCTACAGGTTTGCGTTAATACTTTTTCTATATATTTCATGAAAATATTTATAAAATTATCTATAATTTAAAGCCCGGAGCCTACGATTCAAACACAAGTCCTTGGTTACACAGTACATATCTCAAATGTATGTAACTGACAGATAAATCTACTGTCAAAGAACTAATCATTTCAAATTAATAATAGTACGTTTTTAAAATAAAATAGGAAATAGAACCACAGTTATACGGAATGGAACCTAATACAGTTTCCAGCATAACTAAATATGTAAGTATCTATATTTAAATTAACATAAATTAAATGGCAGAAGGTGTTGTGTTGGCCACATCAGATTTTTACCTCTTGCTAAGAGAGGTATTGGATTCATGTTAAAAATCGCATATCCAGATTTTAGTGAATAAGCACGTTTTAAGATTCCTATAGAATCCGATTACTTATAACATTTTTACGATGATGTCCGTATGCGTGTGTGGATGTGTATGTGGATGTGTGTGGATGTTGGATCCACGATTTCTCAAATACTATAAGACTAAAGACATTTTTAACTACGGATTCCTCAATCTAACAATAATGGGAAGAGTTGATTAAGTTTTGGTAACAATTGGACAACCGGAAGTAGTAGTTACAAGAAAAAAATCATCTAAATATTATTTATCGAAAATTTATGTAAATACTTATATTAAAGAACGTTAAATTCTTTATTCGATAAATATAAATTCATTATTATATCTTCTATAAATTTAGAGATAAAGAAATGCATATAAAATAATTTGATGTAAAAAAATCTCAGATCAAACTACTTCAAGACAAGAAATTCAAATGTTTGTAATTGACACATAAATGTCACTGTCAAAAATATTTGTTTGCCATTGTCAAAAATATTTGTACATTATTATGAAGATTATGAAAATAAAAAAAATCAACAACGCAAAAGAATATACGTAAAAAAGAATACAAAAGGAATTTGCGAAAAAATGACGAATATAAAGAAAAAGAAAAGTAGAAAAATAAAATTTCAGGATATTGAATATAAAGAAAATGTATGTATTGTACATAATTTATATTAAAATATCCCATAGATTTTGCAAATATATGTGAGAATTATTTTGTAGTGAGACATGAATACGTATATGTATTTGTATTTAAAAATATTTTTCGTTTTATGCGTACAACCAGGTAAAATATTTGGCGAGAGGTTATGTGCTGGCCACATCAGATTTTTTAACAGATTTACAGATCTATAAGGCTACAGATTTGTTCAGAATTGGCCTTAAGGGTTCCCAGAAATTAAAAGCATGGTTGGGAACTTTTAAGCAGTGAAAAGAATAGAATGGTGAAGTTTATTATTTTAATCAAAGGGAGCTATTTTAAACATAATATTTAAAATAAAATTCTAAAAAATATTGACCATGCGTTTTATACTAATTCTAGCGGGACCTTTGTACTTTCTTCTACATAAAAATATTATGAATTATTTTATACTGTATGCCAGGCGTCACCTCACGGGCTCTCAATACTATCAAGGAGAAAGGCCAGGAGGCAATTTTGTGCTATTTGAAAATTGGAAATAATTTTGTAAGCTTCAAATTTAACATCTGTAGAAATCGAACTGTCCGAACCATAATCAGTCACTTATCTTACACAGCAACATTTCCTAAATTTACTTTAGATTCTGGCTACACATAATTGTGTAATCCATTTATGTAACATACTGCTACTTGAGTAAATCGTGTTGAGTGATGTTAACACCTTCCCAAAAGCTCGGGTCGTTTTGGACGCCTGGCGTCCACACGCCGTCGGATCAATACCCCAGGAGGCGGCAGAGGTACGCGCTTCGCAGACAAACGAAGCTGTGGCCCGCGATGTTACGAGTGCAAGTGTCCTGGCGTTCATTCAGGACACGAGAACTCACAAGATACAACGGAATAGACAGAGGAAAAAGAGAAGAAGGCGTATTAACGAAAATGGAAATGGTTAAATTATTTTTGAATTTGCGTTCAAGAATAGATGATATATAAGAAACTAAAGAAACATATTAAGATAATATAGATTGATATCATAGTTCGCGTTCAACCGAGAAAAATTAGAGCTGTATGTTAGCACTAGATGATGCGTACTGAACGGTATGTATTTTGATGAATATAGCGAGGCGAGAAAATGGAGATTAAACTAAAACATATCAGATATCAATTAACTGCCAGTTCTACCTGTTTAGTAAAAAGAACAGAAGACATAATAAATAGATTCGAGAGAAAAGTGCTAAGACGAATACTAGGGCCAATAAACGAAGACGGAGCCTGGAGAATTAGATACAACTTTGAGATATACCAAGAATTTAAAGGAACCCCAATATCGGCCTTTGTAAGAACTCAAATACTGCGCTGGGCTGGACATGTGATCCGAATGGAAAAACACAGGACCCCTAGAAGAGTGCTACAAAGCAAATGGTATGGCACAAGACCTAGAGGCAGATCAAGGAAAACGTGGGAAGAGAGTGTGACAGAGGATGCAAGACGGCTGGGGCTGAGGAATTGGAAGAAAACTGCATTGGAGAGAGACGAATGGAGGAGGCACCTAATGCAGGCCAAGGCCCGATTTGGGCTGTAGAGCCATAGGAGAGAGAGAGAGAGAGACAGAGAGAGAGAGAGAGAGAAAGGCGTATTAACGAAAATGGAAATGGTTAAATTATTTTTGAATTTATGTTCAAGAATAGATGATATACAAGAAACGGAAGCTGGGGAATCATATTAAGATAATATAGATTGATATCATAGTTCGCGTTCAACAGGAAAAAATTAGAGCTGTATGTTAGCACTAGATGATGCGTACTGAAGCGTACTGAACGGTATGTATTTTGATGAATATAGCGAGAAAATTCAGATTAAAGTCAAACATATCAAATATCAATTAACTGACAGTTACACCTGTTTAGTAATTAAAATTTAAAGACTTCATTTTTAAATGAATCTAATATTATTACTTGAACTGATGTACTTTCTTTTGACAATTTGTTACTCTGTTCTCTACATCGGGTAACCTCGAAATTAAAACGTACCTAAACACAACAAAATAATACCGAAGGTGCGTTACCTATACAGCTCCATACTCCATACCATTTCGCTAGATATCTTACGAAATATTTCTCGCTAGCTATTTCTTCTAGCGCTAGATTCTAGCAAATCGTTCAATTAGTTTGCTAGTTTAGTTTATTTGAAGTGACCATTTTTTGTATCACTGTTTTTTGTATCAATGCATTCATTCACTGTAATAGAAACATGCCTAATATAATTATCTAGGCATTGTTTGAAAACAAATCAAAATATTGCATTTTAGGCCCACTTTTACAATTGATGGATAAACTATGGTATAGCTATCGGAGGTAAAACTTTATCCTAGTAAGTAAACCTTCGATAAACAAGACTGTCTTTTACAATGCATTTTTATCTATCAGATAGTTATACCAAGAATTACATTAAATCACTTTAGGTTGGTACTGACACAATAAAATTATCTTCTTGTTAGACTATTTTTCTTCAATATTGTTATTATTCCTACCTTCTAATTTGCATTTTTCACGATGGTAGATGATATAAATGATATTTTTGATTCTGACAGTGATGGTGAAATACTTGATTGACATTTGTCAAACGTAAGAATAACAACACATCGTTTGTGTTTACGTGGTATCCATAAGAACAAGGGATAAAGTTATCCGAGGTTTATACGACCGATTTCCATGGGATAAGAAATACTGGTGTTTATTCTATCTGAAGTTTATCCAAGGTTTGTAAAATACAATTTTCAATTTTATTCCTGGTATAGCGTTATATGGGGTTTATATACTGATTGTAAAAGTGGCCCTTAGTGAGAAATAAATAAATATTAGTTAAGTCGTTTCAATTATTTTTTAGTTCCCTACATCTAGTGATGTGCAAATTTCGGAAACTTATTTTATTGAAAGTTTCCCAAAATGTTTCACTATGAATTTCAATGAAAGTTTCATATAAAAATTTCATTGAAACTTTCAATGAAAGTTTAATTTAAATTTCAAGAAACTTAACATTTGGAACAAAACGAAGCAAAACAACTACAACGAATACACTACTCTCAAGTTTTAATATGAAAAACAAAGTAGCATTTCAATGTTTTTACAACGGTGTGCAACACGTACTATTGGATGTACACAATGCAAATAAACTGTTTTTTAAATTTTAAAGATAATTAATTAACACCTACCTTCACTCGCCAGATCTAGTATGATCTCCAAACATCTGTAATAACAAAAAAACATGTTTAGTACTTCTGAATTCATTAGCTTTGTGATTAGTATCATCATCATTTTAATTTTTATGTTCTCATAATATTTGTTACTCATACATTTTCAAAATATGAACCATTGATCAATCCTAAGCTTAAATTCTAACTTTTTTAATATGATGTTTCGTTTGTATTTGCTATCAATCTAAATTCAAAATCAAGTAGACAGGGGAAACAACCCTTAGGGCTAGTATTTCAATACATAATTAACATTTTGGTTTACTAACTATTACTCAACTTAACCAGAACTAAAAGTAAACTACAAACAGGTTTTTCTAAACAATTTACATAATCAGAAACGTTGAAAAAATTCATTCTTTTCCCATACTTCAAAACGATTTAGGCTAAGCGCGCACTGCGACTTTAAGTTGCGCGGCAAATTGCCGTGCGGTATTTTGCCCCGCGACAGAAAAACGCAAGATTTGAACGCTCGCACTGCGATTTGTTTTTTCTCTTTGTTCCATTGTTGATATTAAAAAAGGTTGTTATCAAAATAAATGTAATTCCCTTTTTACCCTATTTTACCGAACCTAACGTTTTAAATATGGATCTAATAGAAAAAGCGTGTATTTGTGTTCTATTAACGAAAAATCGTGAAAAAAAAAACAGATAAATTAAACGTTTTTGGGTTACAAATGAAAGATTGAATAAAGAGCAGTTTTGCAAAATATTTCATGACTTAAGGGATCATCCTGACAAGCTTTTTTTTATTAATACCGGAAGAGCATAGAATCACTCAATGAACTTATGAAACTTGTTGCTCCGTATATACCGTACAAAGACACTCAACTAAGAAACTATTTCTAATATTAATATTTCTATATTAATATCAAGCTCTTGCTCCAAATCTTTTGCAGAAGTCACAGGTGATACAGAAGAAGACATCTTCGTTGATAAAAATGGCACAGCTAACAAATAATTATGCTTTTAAACAAATATGTACATCCCAATGGTGCTGTTACGTTGCGGTGATTTGTCGTAGTGCACGTTGTGTCGTATAACTTTATATGTCACAAAGCAAGTGTTTGTCGCCGCGCCGCACTAAAATTGTGACATGTTGTGTTTCTTTTGCCGCTGTGGCACTTACGCCGCAAGTGGGCGCATCTTAATATAAACCCTCACTTTACGAAAATGCAGCGGTGAATATGCCGCACGGCAAAAAGTCGTAGTGCGCGCCTAGCCTTACTGTTGGTCTTACTATTTTTGGTTTTCGAATAGGAATTTCATCACCGTCACTATATACATTTATTCCATAATCTTTCATATTTGCTTCAATATATTTTCTTTGTTGTAATGATTATTTTATTTTAACTATTAGTTATAGTTATTTATGCAACAAGTGTGTAAAGTAGTACTTTTTTGGTCGAGTGTGATGTTTTGTAGCACGAAATAAAAAATACTATTTTACATACGTGTTGCATACAACATTTTTGCTACAACCGAAATGTTAGTGATTTTTCTCATAATATTGAATGTATAGTCATCCAGCACCTTCAAATACTGTTAATGCTCTTTCTCATAAAACTGTACAAAATGTAAGTTAAACACTTGGAAGAATTTCAGACAGAGGTGGATTAGTCTTCTATAATTGTACATTTAATATTACCTAATATTAAAAATTGGGTTTTTTTTTGTTTACGAAGGAAGCACAGCAAAAATTCAAAAAACTCAAGGAGACACCTTTAAAATCGCCAGAGGGGTTCTCCAACTTTGTTCTCCCGTACACTTGAAGCAGTATTTAAAAAACTAAAATGGGAAAATAAGGGCCTAAAAATTAATGGGAGGTACCTATCCAACCTACGATTCGCAGACGATATTGTTCTTGTATCAGATACACCAGATAGTCTAGATGGCATGCTAAAAGACAGACTACGAAAGCAGCAGAGTAGGACTAATAGTGTATTCCGAAATTGAACCAAGTTAACCGCGGTTACTTTTTCAGTAACCGGTTATGTTTTCGGAACGCGGTTACTGAAAGCTGGTAACTTTTCTGTAACCACACTAACCGTGCTAGATCGGCGGTTGTGGTGCAGTTTTTGATGTATGACAAATGAACTTTTAACTACTTATTTTAAATTTGTCAAAATGAGGTTAGCTGTTAGGTGGTCGGTTTTTCTAGTCCGATATCGGTAACATTGTAACCGCGGTTAAACCGTAACCATTTTCAGTGGTTACCGTGGTTTAATTTCGGAATGCACTATAAGTATGAACCTCCAGAAAACCAAGTTAATGACAAACTCAGCGGAAGTAAATATAATGCTACAAAGGCTCAAACTTAGAATACGTATGCCACTATGTATATTTAGGACAATTAATATCACTTGCGAACAGACAAATTGAAGAAAATAGATCGGAGAATATTACTGGCTTGGAAAAAATATTGGTCATTGAAAGAAATATTCAAAGGAGAATTCCCAATAACATTAAAAAAAAAAGTATACGATTCCTATGTGCTACCAACCCTAACATATGCGTGCCAGACTTGGAGTCCAACTAAACACCAATTGGAGAAAATAGACATTACACAAAGAAGAATGGAAAGAAGCATGTTAGGGATAAGTTTAAAAGACAGATTGCGTAATACAGAAATCAGAAATAAAACGAACATCACAGACGCAAGTAAAACAGTCAAACAATTAAAATGGAAGTGGGCAGGCCATGTTGCAAGAACAAAGATGAGAGATGGACAAAAGAAGCCACAATATGGATCCCACTAGCCAACAAAAGAAGTAGGGGGAGACAAACAACACGACGAAATAAGAAAACTTGCAGGGACCACATGGACAAGAAGTGCTCAGAATAGACAAAATTGGAATAAACTGGGGAAGGCCTTCGTCCAAGAGGGTTGAGTTCCGTATTTGTGTATATACATATGTATAATATTTGATTTATTATTTATTCCGGATGGTAAAGATATTTAAAATACTTGAAAAAATTAAGGGATGTAATAGGAATTTGCTGAAAAAGGGCTATTATTATTATTATTATTATTATTATTATTATTATTATTATTATTATTATTATTATTATTATTATTATTATTATTATTATTATTATTATTATTATTATTATTATTATTATTATTATTATTATTATTATTATTATTATTATTATTATTATTATTATTATTATTATTATTATTATTATTATTATTATTATTATTATTATTATTATTATTATTATTATTATTATTATTATTATTATTATTATTATTATTATTATTATTATTATTATTATTATTATTATTATTATTATTATTATTATTATTATTATTATTATTATTATTATTATTATTATTATTATTATTATTATTATTATTATTATTATTATTATTATTATTATTATTATTATTATTATTATTATTATTATTATTATTATTATTATTATTATTATTATTATTATTATTATTATTATTATTATTATTATTATTATTATTATTATTATTATTATTATTATTATTATTATTATTATTATTATTATTATTATTATTATTATTATTATTATTATTATTATTATTATTATTATTATTATTATTATTATTATTATTATTATTATTATTATTATTATTATTATTATTATTATTATTATTATTATTATTATTATTATTATTATTATTATTATTATTATTATTATTATTATTATTATTATTATTATTATTATTATTATTATTATTATTATTATTATTATTATTATTATTATTATTATTATTATTATTATTATTATTATTATTATTATTATTATTATTATTATTATTATTATTATTATTATTATTATTATTATTATTATTATTATTATTATTATTATTATTATTATTATTATTATTATTATTATTATTATTATTATTATTATTATTATTATTATTATTATTATTATTATTATTATTATTATTATTATTATTATTATTATTATTATTATTATTATTATTATTATTATTATTATTATTATTATTATTATTATTATTATTATTATTATTATTATTATTATTATTATTATTATTATTATTATTATTATTATTATTATTATTATTATTATTATTATTATTATTATTATTATTATTATTATTATTATTATTATTATTATTATTATTATTATTATTATTATTATTATTATTATTATTATTATTATTATTATTATTATTATTATTATTATTATTATTATTATTATTATTATTATTATTATTATTATTATTATTATTATTATTATTATTATTATTATTATTATTATTATTATTATTATTATTATTATTATTATTATTATTATTATTATTATTATTATTATTATTATTATTATTATTATTATTATTATTATTATTATTATTATTATTATTATTATTATTATTATTATTATTATTATTATTATTATTATTATTATTATTATTATTATTATTATTATTATTATTATTATTATTATTATTATTATTATTATTATTATTATTATTATTATTATTATTATTATTATTATTATTATTATTATTATTATTATTATTATTATTATTATTATTATTATTATTATTATTATTATTATTATTATTATTATTATTATTATTATTATTATTATTATTATTATTATTATTATTATTATTATTATTATTATTATTATTATTATTATTATTATTATTATTATTATTATTATTATTATTATTATTATTATTATTATTATTATTATTATTATTATTATTATTATTATTATTATTATTATTATTATTATTATTATTATTATTATTATTATTATTATTATTATTATTATTATTATTATTATTATTATTATTATTATTATTATTATTATTATTATTATTATTATTATTATTATTATTATTATTATTATTATTATTATTATTATTATTATTATTATTATTATTATTATTATTATTATTATTATTATTATTATTATTATTATTATTATTATTATTATTATTATTATTATTATTATTATTATTATTATTATTATTATTATTATTATTATTATTATTATTATTATTATTATTATTATTATTATTATTATTATTATTATTATTATTATTATTATTATTATTATTATTATTATTATTATTATTATTATTATTATTATTATTATTATTATTATTATTATTATTATTATTATTATTATTATTATTATTATTATTATTATTATTATTATTATTATTATTATTA
Organism: Harpalus rubripes; assembly: GCA_963082715.1. Taxonomy (NCBI): domain Eukaryota; kingdom Metazoa; phylum Arthropoda; class Insecta; order Coleoptera; family Carabidae; genus Harpalus; species Harpalus rubripes. Next base: position 53,671,185 of record OY720457.1, on the reverse strand, counting down.
TTATTATTATTATTATTATTATTATTATTATTATTATTATTATTATTATTATTATTATTATTATTATTATTATTATTATTATTATTATTATTATTATTATTATTATTATTATTATTATTATTATTATTATTATTATTATTATTATTATTATTATTATTATTATTATTATTATTATTATTATTATTATTATTATTATTATTATTATTATTATTATTATTATTATTATTATTATTATTATTATTATTATTATTATTATTATTATTATTATTATTATTATTATTATTATTATTATTATTATTATTATTATTATTATTATTATTATTATTATTATTATTATTATTATTATTATTATTATTATTATTATTATTATTATTATTATTATTATTATTATTATTATTATTATTATTATTATTATTATTATTATTATTATTATTATTATTATTATTATTATTATTATTATTATTATTATTATTATTATTATTATTATTATTATTATTATTATTATTATTATTATTATTATTATTATTATTATTATTATTATTATTATTATTATTATTATTATTATTATTATTATTATTATTATTATTATTATTATTATTATTATTATTATTATTATTATTATTATTATTATTATTATTATTATTATTATTATTATTATTATTATTATTATTATTATTATTATTATTATTATTATTATTATTATTATTATTATTATTATTATTATTATTATTATTATTATTATTATTATTATTATTATTATTATTATTATTATTATTATTATTATTATTATTATTATTATTATTATTATTATTATTATTATTATTATTATTATTATTATTATTATTATTATTATTATTATTATTATTATTATTATTATTATTATTATTATTATTATTATTATTATTATTATTATTATTATTATTATTATTATTATTATTATTATTATTATTATTATTATTATTATTATTATTATTATTATTATTATTATTATTATTATTATTATTATTATTATTATTATTATTATTATTATTATTATTATTATTATTATTATTATTATTATTATTATTATTATTATTATTATTATTATTATTATTATTATTATTATTATTATTATTATTATTATTATTATTATTATTATTATTATTATTATTATTATTATTATTATTATTATTATTATTATTATTATTATTATTATTATTATTATTATTATTATTATTATTATTATTATTATTATTATTATTATTATTATTATTATTATTATTATTATTATTATTATTATTATTATTATTATTATTATTATTATTATTATTATTATTATTATTATTATTATTATTATTATTATTATTATTATTATTATTATTATTATTATTATTATTATTATTATTATTATTATTATTATTATTATTATTATTATTATTATTATTATTATTATTATTATTATTATTATTATTATTATTATTATTATTATTATTATTATTATTATTATTATTATTATTATTATTATTATTATTATTATTATTATTATTATTATTATTATTATTATTATTATTATTATTATTATTATTATTATTATTATTATTATTATTATTATTATTATTATTATTATTATTATATTAAAAAATAGGTAAGGTTAGAATATATGTCAAAAAATGTTAATGTTTTTAAAAATTAGATTAGTACTCAATCTGTTAAATAGTTATTTATGTAACAATTGTGTAAAGTAGTACTTTTTTGGTCGAGTGCGATGTTTTGTAGCACGAGAAAAAAAATACTATTTTACACACATGTTGCATACAACATTTTTCCTACAACCGAAATGGTATTGATGTTTCTAATAATAATAAGTGTACAGGCATCCAGCAGCTTCAAATACTGTTAGTACTCTTTCTCATAACACTGTACAAAATGTAACTTAAACACTTGGAAGAATCTCAGACAGACGATGCTTAGTCTTCTATAATGTACAAATTGTATATTTAATATTACTATTAAAAATTAGGTTAGGTTAGAATACATGTCAAAAAATGTTAATGTTCTTAAAAATTAGATTAGTACTCAATCTGTTGAAAAAATATTAGATTTGTTTCATTTACAGTGTATATTCATATTTCTTAATAAATTTTATTGCTTTCATTATTATTTATTTACTACCTACTACTACTACACTAGTGCATGAAAAGTGACACTTTACACACTATAATGAGTGCGTGAAAAGTACTTTTCACGCACGGTTGTAGGAAAAAAATATTACATTTGTTTCATTTACAGAGTATATTAATATTTCTTGATATATTTTATTACTTTCATTATTATTTACTATCTAATTATCTACTTGAGAGGTAAATTAGCCGAATTTTAATGTTGCCTAGCAACGCCTATTTACTTTTCAACCACTAGTGCGTGAAAAGTACGTTTCACGCACGGTTGTATGAAAACATCTTTTTGAGAGTTAACTACCGATTGAAAACCTGCCCTTATAGGTTTATTGTTATGTCAAATCAATTATGCTAACAAATTTATTTCAACAAATCTTCAGAACAAAAGATATTAACATTTCACAGGTCTATATTTAAAATTTATAAATTACACATGTTTAACATTGTTACGTCCGGTGTAAAGCCAGAGATTCGTCAAATTAAAATCCGTCTAAAAACAAAGCAGATGAAACAAGGAAGTTAAACACGGAGTAGGCTGCGATGAATGCAAGATAAATGAATGAAACTACAACTGAAGTTGGCTTGCCCGGCATAAAAGAAGAAAAACATCATCATGGATGAAAGCTCTTCATAAGCGAGCGAAAGATGCTCACGTGATGTGAACAAGTGGCGCCACAAGTGTGAATGCCGTGTACATCGATAACTTTGAACCTGACGATGAATATTCATTTACAGCAGAACAGATGCAAAGGAATATCGTGTTTTATGGAATTTTATGTATAGCTTCGGTTTTACAATTTCGTACACCGTGGTTTAGAATTATTGAAAGGTAATGCATATTGATGATATTCGATAATACGATGATTATTTAAAAGAGAATAAATTAAATGCTACGTTAAAAATACAAATGTTAACATGTGTCACTAAACTACTAAAGGTTTCGAAATAATATGAATGGACAATACTGCGGTTTAACCCTTAGTCGCGTGAAAAAAAAAATCACGTAAATAGTCGCGTGGGGTCATTATGACCTCAATGATTTTTTGAGGTATGAAGTAGTAGGTTCTAATTATCATTTTTACCTTCCGTCACCTTTAGGTAAGGAAGGTATTGTCTTTGGTCAAAAAATTCGGTGGTGAGGTTTTGATTAATAAGCACGTTTTAGGGTCCCTAGAATACGATTTTACTATTTTTACGATGATGTCTGTATGTGTGTGCGTGTGTGTGTATGTATGTATGTATGTATGTATGTGTGTCCGTGTGTGTGTGTGTGTGTGTGTGTGTGTGTGTGTGTGTGTGTGTGTGTGTGTGTGTGTGTGTGTGTGTGTGTGTGTGTGTGTGTGTGTGTGTGTGTGTGTGTGTGTGTGTGTGTGTGTGTGTGTGTGTGTGTGTGTGTGTGTGTGTGTGTGTGTGTGTGTGTGTGTAACAAAATTTTCGTCTACGATAACTTCCGTACTGCAATTCTAAAAATTATAATTCTTTTGTATTTCTCTTCGTTACATCCATGCGAAGAGCTGATTAGATTTTGGTTAGAATTGGACAACCGGAAGTACCCTCATTTGAAGATTTTAACAGTTTTTCTTGAAAAAACTATGTTAAATATCATTTTTTCACATTTAATGTTATTATAAATATTAAAGAATATTTTATTTTCTATACGATTTGATTGCATTTTATACCTAATATTAAATGGATATAGAGTTAAAAAATTATAAAGAAATTAAATTTCATAAAGTAGCCATAGCTGTGGAAACAGCTACTATATTAAGAAAATTTTGATTGAAAGATGTCAGTGTCAAGTGAAATTGACATAGTGTGTTTGTCTTATAATTTTACTGGAAATAGGTATAGGATCTTTTGCTTTCTGTATTGAATTTGTATAAAATACATACAACTGCTTTAAGGTAATGTACAAGAAATAATAATAATAATAATAATAATAATAATAATAATAATAAATCTTTTATTTCTGCAGATACATTACACTGTATACAGAAAACGTCACAAAATAATAATTTTCTGTATGAAATTAGCATAAAATACATGCAACTGCCGGAAGGTAATGTACAAGAAATAGAATATTTAATTTAGCAAGGAACTTTCCGTATGAAATTTGTACAAAATACATAGAACTGGCGGAAGGTAATGTGCTGGCCACATCAGATTTTTTAAATTGAAACACCACGTCAGGTCCAGGTGCATTTGTTTTTTGAAAAACATTTTGAGGTATATCTTGTTGAATTTGCTTTCGTAAAATTTTCGGGAAATACTGAGACGAGTGATTTTTCACTAATTCCATTCTTAACATCCTGGAATTAATTATTAGTCATCATCAGTAGTCAGAGCTGGGCAATACTTGCAAGAAAAATACTTTATTAGGCTTGCTAGTACTTTCAGTACTTCAAGTACTGTATTTGAAGTACTTTCTATTTATAGTACTTTGTACTTGACAAAGTAAGTCTATTCACATTTACTTGGGACTTAATTCTTGGAAAAATTCTTGAAGTACATTGAAAAGTACTTGAAGTATTTTTAAAAACTTGAAGTATTTGAAATGTACTTGGAGTATTTTAAATGTACTTGAATTTCTATAAATGCACTTAAACTGCGATGAATAATTTAAAAGTTAACAATGTAATGAGAATTGTTTGTCTGTCAGTGTTTCGTTTGCAGTGGTGTGGTGTTATTCCTGTAGCACATAATTATGTGAATTTCATTAATAAATATATTTTCAGCGATAATATGAAAGTAAAGATATATTTGCAAATTTTTTGGTATAAATAAATTAATTCTAATCTGCATACTGTAATATATAGTGTATATATTACCAACTACAGTGCTGGGACTTTGCCGTATTGCCTGGCGATCACATGACGAAAAAATGACGTCATTCTAATATCTCGGTACAGCTTCTTGTATCGCTTGGCGATCATATTACGGTCAATTTTACGTCATGCGATCGCTAGGTGATACGGCAATCCCAGCGAGAAACTCTTGTTTTCAATAACACAATAAATATCGCATATTGAAATTTCTGTCAATAATCACCTTTTAAGGTCCCTATAATCAGAAAAATATCAATTATCTGAAAAAGTACTTGCACCCAAATTTACAAGTACTTTTTCAAGTACTTGTACTTCACGTACATTTAGAAACATTAACATACTTGGTACTTGTACTTCAAGTACTACTTTCCGGTACTTCGTCCAGCTCTGTCAGTAGTACACTGTGTACTACTGATGATGACTGCTTGGCATTTTAAGACCCAACCCTCCTACTTTGTAATTTAAGCTGTAGGTCTACTCTTAATAATAAAGAAAATAGCTATTTGTCAATTTGACTCTATTTTTTCATTATCTTGTATATGCAAATGAACTTAATACATTTGAAAGCATTAAGGTGCATTCCCAATGGCAAGGCCGCATGGAAATGCAATGGATTAATAAAAATGTATCGTTTTTTGTTACTTCAGTAATAAAAATGTAAAAGATGGGTGTAAAAGGCACGACAATTTAACAGGAATTATAGTTTTCTTTGGTGTATCTAAAGATAAAATTAAAATGCGGCATCGTTCGGCCGAGTCGAATGGCAAAGTCGATGTAATGGGGACGCACCTTTAGTAAATATGTATTTAAATTAATAATAATAATAATAATAATAAATGGCGGGAAGTATTTTACTAGCAACATAAGATTTTCTTATTTCGACATTTTTATTTCTAAATTGAAAAGTGATGCTATAGAAGCGTGTAATTAAGAAATTACTACTAAGATAAAGCTGATTTTTCTCTCGCATTTGTACAATTTATTTTTATTTCTTTAATTTTGTAATATTGTGATTGGAATAACTTGTATGAAATACATTGTACCCGTATCCTACAGATATAATGTTGTAAAACCTAAGCCTTTCAAAAAAGTTAAAAATTTAAATTTTATCATTTGTATTACCATGCATGAAAAAGAGCATGAAATGCGTGAAGTTAAAGCTAATGCGAAAAGCAAAATTACAATGAATAAAGTGCTACTTCATAAGTATAAAAAAAATCTCGTTGTGCTGAAAACATGTTCTTTAAAATACATTAGCACATAAGAAAATAATAAGACGTTATTTTCCATTTAACATCTTCCTTTTGCTGTACAGCATCTCTCTCATATTGCGAATAAAAGCAAAAATATTCTTGTAGTAGACGTAAGTAATCTCCAATGAAAAACGAATAAAAAACTGTAAAATGAAAGGAAAAGTGAAGGTGTGGATTACATCGTCATCCTGCAGACTTCACTCTATTCTTCAAAATTCAATAAGGGTATAATGGCGTGCAGATTACAAACTTGCAAAAGTGTTTCTCACCCAGATTATTTACATAATAATCGTGTTAAAATGATTTATTAATTAACAGGGTAAATAGTTAACAAATGTTTGAATACACTTTAAGCTCTGACTTTATTTTATATGGTTATGTTCTCACAGATTATAGTATGTTATGTAACAAGTTTTATAAACATCAATTTAATCACAAATGTAAAAAAAAGTTGTTTAATGAGTTTATAAAACAAGTCACATACTATGCTTTTTCTACGACTTCAAATAATAAGCAAAAATAGAGAAACACACTTTTTGGTTAGTTATTTTTATAAAATGATAGCTGCCAGCTCCAGCAGCTGCCTTCGGCGCTTCGGCCTGTGCTTAATGAATTATTACAAAAAGGGTCAAGTAGACAATGTCTACACATACTTTTCTAAAGAGTTTGATAAGTTAAACCATGTTAACTTATTAAATAAACTTTATAATTTTCGTTTTCATGATAACAGATTTTTTTCTTATTTAAATAATCGTCAATTGTACGTATCATACAATGGTTATAAGTCTAGCTATTATGTAGCTAAATCCGGTGTGCCTCAAGGCTCAAATCTAGGACCTTTTTTATTTTTGCTTGTCATTAATGACATTGTTAATAACTTAAATTGTAAGGTATAATTATTCGCAGACGATGTAAAAATTTTCACAGAAATTCAACATGTTCGCGATTGTAACCAACTGCAGAATAATATAGATACTGTGTCAGAGTGGTGCAACGCCAATAAATTATCACTTAATATCAGTAAATGTCAGGTGATAACCTACACTAAAAGAAAGTCTCCCATACTCTACAATTATGGAATTAATTCCAAAGTTTTATCTCGTTCTGAATTTATTAAAGATCTAGGAATTTATTTTGATCCAGAACTATAGCCTTTACTTTTCACCTAGACAATCTTGTAACATCAGCAAATAAAATCCTTTGTTTTGTTATTAGAAATTGTAAACAGTTTTCAAGTGTTGCTGCTCTTAGATCATTATATTTTGTGTTCATACAATCCAAGTAGGAATACTGTATAATTATATGGTTTCCAACTTACGATATCCATATAAACAAACTTGATAAGTTATATCGACCTTAAAAACCAGTATGTTAAACGTTGTCACATTATAGCAACGGGAGTAAAATAAAAATACCTAATGTGGCCAGCACATTAGCTTCCGTCAGTTCTATGTATTTTGTATAAATGTCATACAGAAAGTTCCTTGCTAAAGATTCTATTTCTTGTACATTACCTTAAGGCAGTTGTATGTATTTTATACAAATTCCATACAGAAAGTTTCTAACAAAAGATCCTATATTTCCAGGAAAATTATAACACAAACCTACTGTCAACTGCACTTAACACTGACACCTTTCAATCAGAATTTTCTTAATATAGCAGCTGTTTCCAGAGTTATAGCATAGCCGGCTAATATATACGATATTTAATTTCTTTAATTTTTTTTAACTCTATATCCATTTAATATGAAGTATAAAATGCATGCACACATACACACACACACACACACACACACACACACACATATATATATATATATATATATATATATATGTATATATATATATATATATATATATATATATGTATATATATATATATATATATATATATATATATATATATATATATATATATATATATATACACACACATGGGATCACTCATACGCATACATACATACTTACATACATCCATCCATCCATCCATACATACATACAGACAACATCCAAAAAATAGTAAAATTGTATTCTAGGGACCCTAAAACGCGCTTATTCATCAAAAACTCACCACCGAAGGTAAAAATAAGTCAATTATAATTATATGAACAAAATTATTTACAAGAGCAAACTTATAAATGCACTTAGGTCGAAACGTCGGTTTTGTAAGAATAAATTGCGGATGACAGATTTCGAATAGTTGTTAACACTTAATCTAATGTAAACTCATACTACCGTAATTTCCTGCTTTCCTAATTATTTTAGGTAAAAAGCTTCAAAAAAAAATATTAGAAAATAATTTTTCATCTGATTAAATTTTGCATCTTTTGTAACGGCAGAAATTAGGTGTAAAAATGTTGCGATAACCAATATTAAAACAAACAGATTAACAAATTTTTAACGGTTAATCTATCTTGACAGATAATTCGTTAATATTTTTTTATTTTTGGTTTCAATTCCATGACTTTTGCTATTTTTGGGATGTTTTTCGATATTTTCATAACTAATTTCTGCCATTACAAAGCATGCCAAATTAATTTTTGATTCAGATACTGACTTTTATGCCCTACCTACAATCTTCATTTGATGCTTTTTTACCTAAAGTAATTAGAGAAGCAGAAAATTATGAAAATATGATTTTACATAATAAAGTATTTGGGAGTTTTAGTTGGATACTTTATTCTGAATTAGTATGCTCCGAAAAAATATAAATCCCAGTCGGCCCTTGATTATACGTCAGGAATTTGATTCTATTGGATGATGATTGTCTTTGTATTATAATAAAAATAATTTAATTTACAAAATTGAAACATATTTGTTGTTTTAGTAAATTCGTGCTAATGAATATCATGAAAATTGTAAATGAAATTAAAACAAATATTTCTTTATTTCATGAGGACAATTATAATTATAAACTACCAGTTTTAATTATTTAAATTTGCCAACTATTGCAAAAAACTAATTAGAAACGGTAGTGTTTAAACATTACATTTCCTGTAAAACCATTTGCACTTCCCTTTATCTAAGTGTGCCGTGTAAAGTAAAGAGTTGAATCCGCCTCCAAGGCAACTCGATACTCCGCGCAATTCGGTTAGTTCTGCGTTTTGCCACCGAGCGCCACTTGTCGGGTTGTTTCAGTACCGCGACTTACGAAACTCCTCCAACTGTCTATCGTCTCGCTTTCACACTGCATCGGCTGCTGAGGAAGCTTAAATTCAACTCGTGCTTCGAATAATACAATTACCGTTAAATGCTGCTTGGAGTTTTTAAAACTTTACTCATTACTTGAATTTATATTCATTATTGTTTCTTACGTCCATCTGTTTTCTAGGAGGATTATTAGAGTTGGAAACGATGTTTTGCTCCTATTAACATCCGGGGGAAATTTATTGCGATTATTTTAAAAAATAATAAAAAGAAATGGTGTAAAATATCAGGTTATGTTAATTCATTTTGTGAGGAGTACTGAATTAGTTCGTAATTAAATATAATAATGATCTCATAACTTTTATAAGACATAAAACACAAGGAACCTTTATTGTTTTCTAGTAGGAATAGTTAAATTAAAACTATTTCATTATAATAGCAAAATTATTTTAAGGAAAATACAAGATGTCCCAGGAAGAGCTTACGCTTTCATTATTTTAAAAACTATTCAATATTATTTTACGAAATTTGATAACTACGAGTTTTCCGACATGCTCGTTTTAACTAAACAATAGCACCGGAAGTCGACCTTAACTTTCTTATTTTAAATAGAATGCTAATTTTTTATTTTACTGTTGAAAGTGTTTTAATTTTCGTCATTTTCATATTGAATTATTGTCGTTACAAAACATGTAAAGGTAATACTGTTTATTGATTTAGATGCAGAATTTTATGCCCTAAAACTTTTATTTGACGCGTTTTTGCTTAAAATAATTAGGCGAGCAGGAAATTTCATAAAACTGATTTCCCATGTTAATCTCCTATGTACACCTTTAAGCACGGTATAAAGAAAGCTTTTCTTTACACTATAGTAAATTAATAATCGATAATTTTTGAAAAATGTAATTTCTAAGTCATCTTAAAGTTCAAAAAAAGTTTTTAAATAGAACACCTTGTAAAAATCTATCAACTTTTAAATGCAGGAGGGGTGTACTGTAATAGCTATTAATGTACCTAGGAATGTTATATCATAACTGCCGAAGAAGTCGGTTTGAAATCCGAGGTCGTAGAGCGAGGATTTTAAGACATCTAAGGCTTTTTGTGATAAATAACATACGTGGTTTGTTCAATAGTTTATCGGTTTCAGAAAATTAAGACATTAGTGATAAATACCATTTTTTGAAATTCTCTCATTAATATTACTTTCAGATTGCTATGGTTAACAGAACAATTTTTTTGACATATGTCAATACGACAAATATTAAAATTATGTGCTTTATTCCACATGTTTATTACTTTAGAATAAAGTAGACCGTATTTAGAACGATAGGATAACGTTATCTGTATGTATTCATGAAGAGCATTATATTTTCATTTTATTTTATTTTCATTTTGTAGACCGTAGTTGACAAGTCAGTATGGTAATAATATTACCATACAGATACAGTTATTACTTCGTTACCAGCCTACTTTTGCACATGTAAACAATGGAATAATATCCTGAAACCGGTAAATATTATTAACCAATTCCGAAAACATTTTGACTCTACCTCGTATATCAAATAATGATGAACTTATAGAAAAATAAGCTGATCTCAATCCCACTTCAGAATTGAATAAAATGTTAAACATCCTATTCATCAAATTATAGACATATTTTGACGTTTATAAATTCAGAGAACAAAATTTAATCTAACGCACAAAACTTACGCTTAAATTTTAATAAAACCATAAGTATATGAAGAGATGTTATAGATAATTTAAATTTAATATCTTAGTAAATTTATCAAATTTATCAACCGTTTAAAATAACGGGCACGCTTCAAATAATTACTCCATCATTCGCTTATATTTCCCCCACTTTCTTTCCGCAATAAATTGTCTTTTTCCCTGGTCACTACGATCCTCCAATGAAACAGAAACAAGAACAAGAACAGTCGCACTTTAACCGGGTCAAGGCAACTGCATCGTCTAAGGGGAGCTTGAGCCCTTGGTAACATTCCTCCTCTCACCCTGCACGAACCACCCCCGCCCTAACCTGACCTTTCAACGGGGAGTGAGGAACACACCCCCAACCGACGAATTTTGCAATTTCACGTTTAATTAAAGATACTGGCAATTAATTTCAAATCATTGCACATACTCTGTTGGTGTCTTGTTCAAAAGATTCTGGGGTGGTTTTTTAATGGGGTGATTGGTTTCTGGCAGGGAGGGGGTTATTAATAACACTATTAAATCATATTATAATGAATATTCTACTTACAATATTGGATGCTGTAATAGTTATTAAAAGTATTAAGGACGGTAATAGGGGAATTTTCGAATTTTTTATTTTTTTATGTTAAAATATTTTTAAATCTAAAGCGTTTTTACTTTTATGTTTTGCAGAATTTTAAAAAATAACGGATAAAAAAGTGTTAAACTTTTGTAATATTTCTTTCCCGTCATTATGGCGTACATAACATCAACTATGTGCGAATTACGTCTCGACATACGTGCCAAAAACGTGCTTCACAGAAAGAGACAGAAACAAATCATCTGTTTATGTTTACATTTAATACTTGACAATTTAATTCGTGTTTTTATCGTATTTTCTATGTTTTACGTTAAATAAATAAATAAATATATCATCACGGCATATTACCCATTGCTGGGTGTGCCAATCTGCTTTGTACGCAGATATCGGTATGATGATGACATATTTGTACCGTGCGGGCGTTTACCAGTCGTCACCTCACGGGCACTCATTGCTGGCGTGGAGAGTGCACCACAGGGGTCAATTTTGTGCCATTTAAAATTGGAAATATTTGGCGTCGGTCGGGATCGAACCCGGTTCCCCAGATTCGCGACCAGACACTCAAGCACGCGGCCACGAGACCCCGTTAACATATTTAAAATCAAATAATTTGCTTTTTGCGATTTGACACTGAATTTGACGTTTCAATATCAAATATAAAAGACATATCTTCATGTTTTCATTCCAAACTAGCGCTCGTAGTGAACAACTACGTCATCGTATTGCGGGCGATTTAACTAATGATAAATTTAATATCGTTTGTATAAAAAAATATGCTATATTTTATTACTTTTATTGGATTAATTGTAATATTGCATTATACTACTGCTGTAATGTGGAAAAATCATTACATTTCAATATAACTAAATTCCCTAAGGGATAATGTTTGGATCAATATTATCTGAAAGCGGTTTTCGTACAATTAACTGCACGAATAAAAATTTAAAAATATTGTCAAAATGTTGTTTTACTAAAGGCAACGACGATTTATATATACTCTAATGCTGTTGCTAAGGCGATCAGAGAACAAATTATTTATTCGCTGATAGCCCGTTGGCTTTTTATACGATTTACTACCTTTGTAATCTTAGCAACCAAATCTTGACCATTAAATAAAACCTACTATCATGGCCTTGGAAACCCTATCGGTAAACATTTAAAAAGAAAACCAGACCGTGCGAAAATTAATGTACGGTGAAAGCAATGCTGTTTAGAGGCCGAAAATTAAAAATTAAGATTTTCAATTTACTGAATTTTAATATTTAGTGTCCCTAGTTTTATTTATTACTTCATATCTAAATAATAATAATAGAAAATAAAATAAGTCAAAACAAGAGTGCCGGATTTAATTTTTAAAGAAAAATATCTGATGTGGGTACCACACGACTTCCTTGTACGCAAGACCAACATGAAGTATAGACCCAATCATAAAATTGCAAGTATTTGACGTAATTTGTCATTAACATTATTTTTTAATTTTTTTGTTATTTTTTGTCCTAATCTATAGCAAGCTTTATTACAAAAACCAAAAAGTTCGCTTATACAAAGGGCTAGTTTAATAATACTTGATGTGCTAGACATAGAATTTAATTCTCTAAAACTTTTATTTGAAGCATTTATTTCGAAAATAAAAATAAAACTATTTTATTCAAGTACAAGTGTAAATAACTTCAGGTAATATATCACTTCTGGTTAGCCTATTTTAACCAAAATCTATTATATTATTCCCATTGAAATAAAAGTCTTATATACTAAATTTGAAAAGTTTTGGATTATATTTTAAAATTATTTTTCATTAAAATCTATTATATCACCAAAAACAGAGGTGCACAACTAGATGTTATAGCAGTCCTAAATGCAAAATTTAAACTTTCTACGGCTTACCGTTTTTGAGTTATGCGAGATACAACACGCAGGCATCACGACGAAATTATTCAAAATCAAAATGCATTCAGGGATGTTCAAAACGAATATTTCCTCTGAAATCTAAAAACCTAAATTTTTCGCGATTACTATGTACAAGGAAGTAAAAATATTTAATCCATGAAATATTTAATGAATATTAAAGAACACATCTTTCGATTAACTGTGGAAAAGAATGTCAATTACAATAATTACATGTGGGTATTACTGGAGAACACTGTCGTTGCAATAAATCAATTATTTTTCGAGCAGTATGACAAATGGCGTCGTCCTGCTGGAACTACATGTCACTCAGGTCCATATCAACCAGTTGTTTCCAGAAGAAACCAGTAAAAATGTTGCGGTAACGAGCACTATTTATCGCTATAGCGATTCCAGGCTGATTTTCAAAAAAGTATGACTATATTATAAATTAGGGTAATTTATGTGGTAATTTACACGGCAATTTACGCTTTTTCATCCCTAATATTGTTCACAGATTTATACGCAGAATTTTATGTGTTAAAACTTCAATGGACCTTTTCAATTTAAAGAGATAGAAGATATGCGCAATGGGGATCTGCGCATAGTAAGAACAACTGAGATCTATGGCGTTTGTTTCTAAAAAATTTAGACGTAAAATGTGAGAATATCTCAGATAACTTTAAAAAATCTTATCGAAATAAGTTACAAAAGATTTTATTGACGGTAAAATGTCTAACGATGCAAATTTTCACTGAGAATATAGGTATTTTAATGACTGCAATATTTTTGACGTTTCGTTTGACAGCCCAACTGGCAGTTGTTCGGGCCATTTTCTTACTGTTTGCAGCGATAAAAAGAGATAGCCGTTAAATTGAAAAGGTCCATTAAAATATTTTTTCTAAATTTTTTCGAATCGGGCTAGATAATGGTTAATAACCCCATTCCACCTACTTACATAAATATTATTAATATTTCTAAAAAAGAGTATGTAACAAGGTAAATATTGGAAGAATTTCAAAGGTACATTGAATACGAGTATTTATAATATAATATAACACGGAATAGAAAATAAATACAAAAGCGTGAAATCATCCATCACTATCACTTTTCCCAGATATCCCCTCCCTAATTCTTCTGCTCTATTTCCTGTGAATCCCCTTTATTGCCTAACCCCTAAAATCCTGTTCGTTACCGTATTAATTATCACAGCTACATTTCCCGCCCGATTTTCCACGTATAACTTTTCATTCTACACTTTTCTATTACGTAATAGCGTGGGTGTATGCGGGTCGCTACAGTACTCGATTAGTTCACCAAACCGCCGGTCGACACTCACGCCACCCTTAAGTGCACTTCGCTGCGGGTAGATAGCGACACTAGCGGAGATTTTGAAAGCAGGAATGGATAGAATTGTGTTTTCAATAGTTGGTTGTTTTTGTTTTTGTTCTAACCGCAAATATTTTTCATTATTCTAATGGATCAAGATTAAAATGATTTATGGATATTATGTTGTTTTTGGCTTGGATTTGTTGTTTTCACTTCTTACTTCCGGTTTTCAAAATATTGCAGGAAGTTTTTGATAGTTTTGAACGAGATTTTTCCATTGATGATATTAGCGAAGTTTCTTAATAGTTTATACCGAGGTTCATACAATCTTCATAATGAAAGTTGTATAACAACATATTTTAGATATCGCTGAAAAGTTGTATAAATTATTGACAATTAAAATGCAAAATAGATCATTATAACTTTAAAAGCAAATTTTCTTTACGATTTTAGTACTTAAACTTTTAAATTATGATCTAATGCAAATAATGAAAACTTTAAAATTGTAACACGAGGGGGGGGGTGCGGATCTGCAGTGCTGAAGAAGATGATGATACTAATACTGATGATTCCTGTTTACTGTTTACTCCCAACGATGACACACTAACTGACTGACTGCTGTTAAAGGACTTCGTTGAGATAAGGATTTCGTGAGAAGGAAGAACACACATACATTTACACTTTACACTGATGAACACTACGGCATTACAAATGCCAAAGCATATAAACATAAAGCATCAAACATATTGCATTACGATTTACGGACATGGACACTACTTGGTTTTTAATAACTAACTAAACTTTATTTACATAATTATTAATTAACACTAAGCCTAACATACACAACTAAGCAAGTACTAATAAGTTACATTCCGTAAAGCGGGCGAGCGTCGCCCCAAAACTAAAAGACACTACATGTCTCATCAAAACAAAACACGTCTTCACGACTCGACGAATTAATCTCAACTCCCTTTAAAAACAAAACGCTATCTTCAGGACAGGATTATCTTAGGTGTACGGGGTGCATAGGCTAGGGCATTCCAAAGTCACGCACGTATACATAATAATTTCCAGACTTAATTATCAACAAATAAATGTCGTGACTATCATAATACGAAAGAATTTCTAAACTGAATTTTGACATTTATAACTTGAACAGATAAACAGAGTTAAAATATGATTATCGAAACTATAATTTAGAAGAGTTTTTAAAAAGTTATTTATCTGTTATTGCGCTTACCCTCGTCTTATTACAAAATATAAAAGTGTGGATAAATTTCTTGACTGTTCTGTAGATTAGTTATTAACAAATATATTCCGTTGCCATTGACGATGTTGAAAGCGAACACATGTGTATATGCGTTTAGCGAATTTTTGTACAATCATTGAAAAACGAATAATAGAAAAGAATGTACCTATTTATGTGTACAGGATTTTATGTTTAAGAATCAATAAGTTTTTACCTACCCTGAGAAAAGGTAATCTATATCTTAATAACTATGTAACTAGTTATCAGGAGTACATACCGGGTGTTTTCTTAAGGTGAACATAGGGGATTAACATGGGAAATCATTTTTTTTTGTAGACTGTTGCCCCCCGTTTTAAATTAGAACGATGGTTCTATTACCTTACGTCAGTTCTATGTATTTTGTATAAATGTTATATAGAAAGTTCATTGCAAAAGATTCAATTTCTTGTACATTACCTTAAGGCAGTTGTATGTATTTTATACAAATTCCATATAGAAAATTTATAGCAAAAGATCCTATATTTCCAGTAAAATTATAACACAAACATACTGTCAACTGCACTTGACACTAACAGCTTTCATTCAGAATTTTCTTAATATATAATAATAACATAGCTGACTAATATAACATATTTAATATCTTTATAATTTTTTAACTCTATATCCATTTAATATGAAGTATAAAATGAATTCAAATCGTATAGAGAATAAAATATTCATTAATATTTATAATAACATTAAATGTGAAAAAATGATATTTAACATCATTTTTTCAAGAAAAACTGTTAATATCTTCAAATTAGGGTACTTCCGGTTGACCAGTTATAACCAAAAACTAATCAGCTCTTCATATGGATGTGAAGAAAAGGAATACTCAAAAATTATAATTTTTGGAAAGGTCGTATTAGAGTTATGCGATCCGAAAGAATTGTCACTCATACATACACATATATACATTCATCCATACATCCATACATACATACATACAGACATCATCCTAAAAATAGTAAAATCGTACTCTAGGGACCCTAAAACGTGCTTATTCATTAAAATCTCATCATCGAATTTTGACCAATACAATACCTTCCATACCTAAAGGTGACGGAAGGTAAAAACAATATTTTATATATTAGAACAACCAAAGTCTAACTATAAAGGGACCTGTAGTAATCATCATTCACTGAAACAATGACATAAGACAAAAAATATTCATTGTATTAATAACCAAGGTAGATATGTCACTAAAATTTTAAAATCAACATTAACACTGAAAGTTTCTTATTGATTGTAAATTGTTTTTGCATTAGCTATATATTTATTTTGGTTCAGTAATTTTTAAGCATCTTACATAAAGGCTCGATGAGTATTGTAATACTTTAGTCTTTAGTGATACTATCAGAAACACAAATTCCTGGTTTTCAGTCATTACTATGCATCAATAAATAATTCAGATTCATATGCAATCAATACAAATTACCTTCCAGTATTCCAGCGGATAAACGAAGTCTTTGGTACAATCAATAACAAACAAGAAATGGTCTGGGTTCGGTGAACTGTCTGTCGGACCGTGGCGTCGATATTTTGACCACGACGGCTCGTCGCCGTCTCGGTGCACAATGACTCTTGATTGTCGCCCGTTTGTCTGATGTTTCTAGGTGCCTAGCGACGCTACCAGCGTCCAAAACACGCGCTTGTTTGCGGAAATAAATAACAATTGAAGGGAATCAATGGAGGAAAGTTTTTCTCGACTAAGCAGATTTTTCAAATGAAATGTAATAATTTTGGGTTAGATTGTTTGCAATACTTATAGTTTCATTTTTAACTACAATTAAATTGAAAACAGATGATATTGTAACATGGGACGCCCGCCGTCGCCGCCACTGTAAGCGAGTGTCTATTTATAGCGGTGTCGTAATCGCGCTAGCAGACGGCCGATGTAAACAGACTGGTCGCGACGTGTTTAATTACTTCCGGTCGCCTGAACCTTTTGTGTTCATTGTTATTATGTGTTCGAATATTCTAGAGCTGTGCTAGTGAGTCCCTGATCACACAACATTAGTTGTGAACGGGGGTTGACTTACAGTTAGTTAGTTAGTTACATGGAGAGACATAGAGATGTTCATATAGAGTGTTAGTGAGTTTAAGAAGCACAGCAGTATCGTGGTGAGCGTATGCAGTTGGTGTCGAGTAGGTACTCGGGAAGTTACTGGTATATTGGGATAGCTGTGGATGTAAATACTCGGTAGTGTTGACGAGTACTGCGAAGCTATAGTGTGCAAGAACAGTAACGGCGAGTCGGAAAGTTACTGGTATACCGGGATAGCTGTTAAACAGAATACCCGGTAGTGTTGAAGAGTATTGGGAAGCTAGGTATATGGGGACAGTAACGGCAAGTGGAAGCTAATACTCGGCATTGGTGTTGGAGAATTGTGACATACGGAAAGTCGGTGATATGGAGGCTGTGAAAGAGAGAGAGTTACATTAATAGACAGATAGTGAGGTGAAAGGTGTGACTTCTGTCCGAGCATTTGAATATACAGACTCTGTTGAGTCAGTTGAGTATATAGACGCTGTGGAGGTGTGTAGGCGGACAGTTGAACATGATATAAGTATATAGTGATATAAATATAGTGATATAAATATCGCGTAAACAGTCTACAAGAATCTGCAACAGACCGGCAACCTAAGATTGGAACGCGTAGTGAAATAAATAATATCGTGGAAATAACTAGTAGTGTTAATTGGTTAAATAAATAGTGCTAGTGTTAGTGTTATCTAGTTAATTATAGTTTTAGTCTTAATTAGTTTTTAATAAGTGTTTAATATTAGTAATAGTAACTTTCATTATAGTTTAATAAACACTTAATTTTAATTAGTAATAATTGTCTAATATTCACACTTCACCCAGATAAATAAAAACGTTACTAGTGTTTCTGACGAGACGATCGAGCCGAGAAACTACATTGTCTCGTCTCGTCCCGTCTCGAAGACAAAAAATTAACTCTCGTCTCGATTTTTTCTCGTCTCGAACATTGGAGTCTCGTCTCGGCCGAGAATCTCGACGAGATTCCTCGATTTATTTAATTTATTTTAATGAATCCAATATGTAATTTATTGTTATATATTTCCCGTAAAAACATATAAACAATATTCAGGGTTATTAAAAAAAATTGAGACAATTATTTTCTTCAGTATCAATTTTATACCTATACAACAAATTATAAAGTTAGAGACAGAGTAATTTGATACAGCACTACTATAATAATAAAATAATATTCTTATTCATGAACAGTAACAAATAAACAAGTTAACAAAACTTATTTTAGAATAATAAAATGTATAATATAAAAATAATGTTAATTATTAGTATAATATAAACATTGATTAAGTAAGGGTGATTAGCGAGCAGTTGATTAGCATTATTTTATCTCTGTCAAACGTTTATGAATTAGTTTAGAGAAAAATACTTCAAATAACAGTCGTAGAAAAATTTAATTATAAGCATCTTTTATTTGAAGTATTTTTCTTTAAAATAATTAATAAGCGATTGAGAGTTGAGAGATAAAACAATGCTAATCAACTGCTCGCTGTAGTACCAGCCAGGCAATTTGCACCACCAAAAGGCAAATTTTATGCTTTGCTTAAATAAAATGATGAAAAGCGAAGTTAGATATCATTTAAAATAATGTACCTACATTACTGTCAAACATTCGAACTGCTTTTATTTATTTAAATCAAGTTTAATATTTACATCTGGAAGTGCAAATTGTTATATTATTTATCCAGTTAAAAAGTTTGATGTTAACCATGATTTTAAACACATAATTCTCTTTGCAGAACCTTCATTAAGCCGATTTCTTTGTTTTCGTAACACTAGACCAGCTTGCGAAAATAATCTTTCCGATGGTACGGAAGTAGCTGGTGTACTTAAAAAATCTCGTGCCATTTTGGTTAAATTAGGATAAATATCTTGATGCTTATTCCAAAATTTTAAAATGTCTTCTGCTTTATCTGATCGTTTTGTAGCTAAATATAGATATTAGTTTTATTTAAGAAATTTTAGCCCGATCCTGTATTAGACTTATAATTTAAAAATATGATATTTTTTTTACAAATTTACAAAATGTTACAATGAAAATATAAAAAAAACTGTACTTTTAAAAATACAAAAAATTGTCGAGAAATCTCGGAATAATTATCGAGAATCGAGAATCTCGACATGTAAGTATCGTCTCGTCTCGTGAATTCAAAAAGCTTTCTCGTCTCGCCGAGACGAGAAATTTCGAGACGAGATGAGACGAGATTCGAGAATGTTTCGTCTCGTCAGAAACACTGAACGTTACAATATATTAAAATTTTGATAATAGTCCTTTAAGGAAAATGCACCGTTTGGCCAATATTCTTTGTTCGATTTGAATGAAATTTGTTTTCATAATCCATATGGATATAGTTCATCTTGTAAGATGGTATTTGTTATTGTTAGTGAGCCATTAGTGAATGAAATTTGAGTGTCACAATCATGATTAGACTATAACTTTTTAATGGCAACGTCAATAACGTAAGATTATTGTTTTTCAGAAAGATACATTCAATAGTAAACTTTTCTGTCTCTGCGTAAGTTGTGATATCTGTAACGATTTAGACAGAAGAAAATAAAATGTTAGTGACCGCACTGTGTAATTTTAAAATAAATTTTATCTAACAGTCTATCCAACTTTGAAGCAGGATACTGGCTAAGGCTAAACGGTGCACTTTCCTATGAAGGCAAGTTTAGTCAAATAGTCTTATTTTATGTTTAGGAAGACACCTGTATAAATGGAAAAGGCTATAACAAACGGGGAACCTACAGGAATGGGTATCCATTGAAACAATGTGATGTCATAAAATGAAATAATATTTATTGTAATAATAACTATTGTAGATGTAGAAGTTATTATACTTATTGCCAAAATGTTAAATGTTGACGTGGATGAATGAAATTTATAGTGAAATTTCTGTTTTGTTCAACTTTAAACTTTAACCTTCAACTTGAATTATGAATAATTGGAAATTTGCCAGTACAAATGTAGTAGAAAAATTTAAATTCACTATCAAATATTCTTAGACAAAAGAATACTTTTGTTTTAAAAATGCAAGTAAATATACATGTATATATATATATATATATATATATATATATATATATATATATATATATATATATATATATATATATATATATATATATATATATAATATATACTAATGTAATGTAATAATGTAAACAGGTTTTCATTATTACTTTTTCTATATATTTTATGAATAAATCTATAAAATAATATATAATTTAAATCCCGGAGCTTAAGCTTCCAACAAAACTCCTTGGTTATATAGCTCAGGTCTCAATTGTATGTAACTGTCAGATAACTGTCACTGTCAAAATACTAATCATTTCAAATTAATATTCGTAACGTTTTAAAAAGAAAATAGTAAATTGAACAATATGGAAAGGACTAAATATACCTTATTTCCAGCGTAAGTAAACATATAAGTATCTATGCTCTATCCGTTTTAACTATAGTGGTGGGAAGATAGGTGCAGTTTGATCTTGTTGTGTGATTGGATAATATAGCGGTATTATCCAATCAAAAAACAAGATCAAACTGCACCTATCTTCCCAACACTCTATAGTTAAAACAGATAGCAGTTTTTGTCGTAAAATGAATATTTTTTTTTACAAAAGTATTACAGTATTTATTCATCTAATGCTGTACTGAGTAGTAGCAATATATAACATGGTATAAAGAACAGATTTAGTTTCAATTCATATAATTTTCCAGAAATAAAAATTACCCGAATATTAAAAAGAATAATGAATAACTTAGAACGCATTGAAGACATAAGTATAAGTATTTTT
Source organism: Harpalus rubripes (assembly GCA_963082715.1). Classification (NCBI taxonomy): domain Eukaryota; kingdom Metazoa; phylum Arthropoda; class Insecta; order Coleoptera; family Carabidae; genus Harpalus; species Harpalus rubripes. The sequence goes on along the minus strand of OY720457.1, from coordinate 53,649,150 downwards.
TGTATAATCACAAATATACTCATACGTATTTATACATACTTATATTGAATATTGACTATCCTTGATTTAATGGTACTTTGATGGTATTGATAAGTATACAGACCCACACTTCTTGTAGTTCAAGGTTACCAATCAATATTTAATTATTTATGAATAATATATTTCAAGGTGCGTAAAATCGAATAGAATTATTGTTATTGTATTAAGTACATATCAATCAGGTTTTCGAAGTGAGCATAATTGCGAGACAGCTTTACAGTATGTCATAAATGAGTGGCAGATGAATATAGACAATGATATGATAACAGCCATAGTGTTTCTTGATTTTCAACGGGCGTTTGAAACAGTAGATAGGAATATATTGTTGCGAAAATTTGAAGCATATGGAATACGTGGTAGTGATTTAAAATGGTTTAAAAGTTATTTATGTGATAGAAAACAACGAATTAAATGTAACAATGTGCTATCAGAAGAACTAGTTGTAGATAGTGGAGTACCTCAAGGCTGTATATTGGGACCACTACTATTTTTAATATACATAAATGACATTTGTATTACTAAGTAATGCAATATTCACTTGTTTGCTGATGATGCTGTAATTTATTATGCTGGCAAAGATCAACAAGTAGTATCAAATAATATCAATAGTGACCTTAAAAATATAGTAAAATGGCTGAACGGATATAAATTAAAATTAAATGTAAATAAATCCAAGGCTATGCTTGTAGGGCAGAAAATAGTTTGAACTAAGTGGGTATACAATGGATTTTGTATCAAAATTCAAAATGAAATTGTAGAAATAGTAACAGAAATAAAATATTTAGGAGTTATCATAGTGCCAGATTTAAAATTTGTTAGACATGTAGATTTGCAAAAAAATATCAAAGAAAATAGGTTTTTTATACAGGGTTAGTACTTTTCTAAGTAAATGGACACGTTTAACAATTTACAATACCATTATATTACCTCACTTTCATTTTTGTAGTACAATAATTTTTTTAAGCAATTCTAGTGATAAAAAAATATTGCATCTTCTTCAAAATAGAGCAATGAGAACTATATTATCATATGATCGATACCAAACTATTGAATCTATGTTACGAGAATTGAATTGGCTACCAGTGGAACAATTTCTAGAGATGAAAAGTCTAATTTTCATTCATAAAATTGAAAAAGGAGTAATGCCTAAATATTTCGATAGTGCACTAAAAAAATGAAAGATGTTCATAATTACGAAACAAGACATGCGGAAAAAAAATGTACAAAAACTCAAAACTCGATATTTTTTAAGACACTTATTATATGCAACAAATTACCAAATAGAATTAAGATATTAAATGTAAAAAAAAATTATAATAAAAATTAAAAGATATTACATGTAAATATAAATGTATTGTTATGTTTATAGCTTGTTAGCTAAATAAAGATATTATTATTATTTGAAACATAATAATAATCATATATCATTCATAATACTTTCAACTTCATTATATATTAGACATAATCGTCTAACTGGATCTCTAGTTTCAATTTTTTTTTCTACATAGCCTAGTGCAAAATGATATATAAGACCTAGATGCTAACCGAGGAATATTTATTTGTATACGGCTCATTACATTAACGTCATCTATAACATTTCGCAGTAACCCATGTAAATATAAGCATGAGCGAATCTTACGTCTAGAATCCAATGTTTGCGTATTTAAATTTGATAAAGTCGTGGAGTAACTGTAAGTAAATGAATTAAAAAGAGGAGAGGATTTTATGGCGCAATATCGTAGAAACTTTCTTTGTAACCATTCAATTTTGATTCTATGAGTATGATATTTGGGATTCCAGACAATCAGGCAATACTCAAGATTGGATGTAACTAGAGAAAAGTATAAGGACTTGAGAGTTTTGATATTAGTGAACTTACGTGAATTTTTAATAATGGAAGCTGTTTTATAGGCTGTATTCACTAAATAATCATAATGAAGACCGAAATGTAATCTGAGATCAAATATAACTCCCAAGTCCTTATGAGTATTAACTCTTGCAAGACTAAGGTCACCAATCCAGTAAGATGAAATAGTAGTAGAATGCTTCAATGAGACATAACTTTATACTTTGTGACATTAAAGAAAAGACGTGGGGATGAGCACCAAGCTAGAAGGTTATCAATATCCTTCTGAAGCTGACGGCAATCAGAAACTGAATCAATGACTTTAAATAATTTTAAATCAACAGCATATAGCAGTGATTCTGAATATTCCAAGCACTCAGTAATATCATTTATGAATAAAACAGAAAGGAGTGGCCCTAAATTTGACCCTTGTGGAACACCAGATGTAGGAATAAAATGATTAGATTTAAAGCCATTCATTACACTCAACAAACTGCTTGCGATTTGTAATATATGAGTGCAACAAATTAAGAAGATTAGGAGAAAAGTCAAACTGATGCTAAAGCTTATATAGCAACACTTCATGATTCACAGTGTTCTAATAAAAGCTGGTGAAGCTTTAGCGGAACTGATATCATTTTGTAAAAAATAAGAGTGTTGATTATATTTCCATTATTACAATTATATTTTTGACGTTTTGTTTACCAGTCGCTGGGCTTTTGCTATATTTTACCGCCCGCATGCGCTACTCTACCAACCGCAAGTTGTAATCTTTCAGTTCCGTCATGATAACTAAAATGTAAACAAACAATTTAAATTCAGTTGTGTCTAAAAAAACTTTATTTACGCACCTAAAAATATAAATATCTATTGTTAATGTTATGAACAACCATTTTATCCTAATATTTGCGCATAAAACTTTGTTTTGTTGTAATATGTCATATGTCCCTAGATACTAAATTATTATTCGCAAATTCAACAATTCTTTACCATTTTACACTCCCTAGAGTAATTATAACATAAAAAACATTTACCGTGCAACAGCTAGGCGACGATATCATCACACATACGCGTGAGCGTTTTAAAAAGAGATAAATTTTTCCTATTTTACGTGGCACGTGACGGTGGAGTTTTTTTTACCGAGTATGTTAATTTGAATTTGTACACGAACCGAACAAGAGAAATGTCAACGGTGCGTGAAAAACGTGACCCCTACTGACATGTACGCATTCCTGCCGCTTCAAAAGGACAGGGACAAATGTTGTGATAGGGAAACGACAGATAGCAGTAGTGTAGTTTTACAGTAGGAAATGAATTGGAAGTACTGACAGATAAGGATGAATTAACACGGCATTTTTTGTCTCATTTAAAATTTTCTCAGATCACTTCAGACTTCAAATAATATTTTTTTTTAAATGACAATTTAATATGAAAAAAAGCCAATGAAATACTTTCATTCAATTAATGTTAAGCATTACACAACCACTTTGGACAAAAAAAAAACACTTTGACTTTTATAATTATTAATGGCTTGTTCAGTGTTGCCAACCACCAAATTGGGAAAATGAAAATATCCCTGTTCTTTATGACTCCTCTCGATATTTTAATCGTTAATAAAGGAAGATACAGTAACAAATCAAGTTTAAATAAATTCTAATTCTACTGTAAATATTTATTTAATGCCTTTCAGACATACGAAACAATATATTTTTTTACAAATTGGATCTTTGCATTTATTACAATATAGAGAGTGATTTTTTTCAAGGTGTACATAGGAGATTAACATGGAAAATCAGTTTTTTGCAAACCGTTGCTCCCCATTTTAATTTACGGCAGTAGTTGTGGTGTCAATGCAAAGATAAAAAATTTCGCCACCAGAAAATACCAAATACATGGAATTTATCCAATATTTTAGGCCCATAACTAATTTTCCAAATTATTTGTTTTCCTATTAATAGCAATAGCCATACCAACTTTGAACAAAAAGATAAAAAAAATAATTGACATTTTATCTGTCAGTGCGGCACCACGCAGCCGAACATGCAATTTGGCATTATAAGCCACATAGGTCTCACCCGGCCAGAACAGTCAAAAAAATGTGAGACTACGTTGGCACCACATGGCACTTACAGTGTATTCCAAAATTGAACCAAGCTAACCGCGTTTACTTTTTCAATAACGGGTTGTGTTTTCGGGACACGGTTACTCAAAGCTGGTAACTTTTCTGTAACCATGCTAACCGTGCTAGATCGGCGGTTGTGGTGCGGTTACATTTGGGTGCATGACAAATGAATTTTTAACGTAAACTCCGGTTATAACGGACTCGAACGGACTGTCAGTTTAGGTACGTGATAACGTATCCACATCCTGTCAAATTGGCTTTATAATTTCTTTAATTGATAGAGATTTACGTACCGCCACTTAAAATATTTTCTGTTCATATGCCTGAGACAGTTGATTTCGGCAAGTTTAATTCTTTACATAATTCTGTTGGTTGCATACCACTTCAATTTTTCTATTTATTTTTTCTAGAAGAGTAATTGTCTTGCATTTCTTCTTCTACCTTCAACGACTGTTTCTGCGTTACTGGCCTATCAACTGCGCAATGAGATTGTTTACGTCTTGAATTCGTGGGGTTGGTACGTAATAGTCGATGTTGAACCGATATAAGGATATATAAAATAGTACGTTATATAAGGATTGTACCTTATAAGCCGGTACGTTATAACAGGAAAAAATAACATTAATTTAAACAGAGCTGGGAACGGGATAAGTAAAAGAGTACGTTATAACCGAAAATACGTTATATCCCATGTACGTTATAGGCGAAGTTTACTGTATTTTAAATTTATCAAAATAAGGTTAGCTGTTAGCTGGTCCGTTTTTCTAGACCGATGTCGGTAACATTGTAACTGCGGTTATACCGAAACTATTTTCAGTGGTTACAGTGGTTTAATTTCGGAATACACTATTAAAGTGTTAAATAGTAATGAGGGCATAGCAAAAACAAAATTAAAATTAAGAAGAATGGCACGACGAAAAGTAATTCCTCACAATATTCGTCTACAAATAAATGTGTTGAGATATGGGCTATGTAATCATATTCTTTAACAGTATTTATGTATTGAAAATTTATTAATTTGTGGTAGATCATCATAGACTACGTTTATCTCGGCGTTTAAAGCCGCTTGAATTTAGTAAATCCCTTTTCAATCTACGAAATAAACGATCGAGAAAAATATTTCAAGCTGCTTGAAAATGTCAAGTCTAGCCTGTAAAATAACAGGCTTGGACTTATAAAGCGGCTTGACTTTTATCGAAATAAACAGTGAAGCTCCAAATAATGTAACTAAGCATGCGCACATCCACAATATGTTGCAGTGTTACTAAATTCATATCATTTGTTGGTTATTTGCATTTTACCTCATTTTATAAAAGTCGCAACATATAACTTAGTAAAGTTAACCAAAACCGAAATATTTGGAGTGATGAAGATACAAATATTTTTTTAATGTTTTTGACAGAGAAGGCAAATAACTTCATGACAATTTTTAGATTTTGAGGTTATATATCCACCATGAAAGTAGATTATATTCCTCTCCCTGTCTGTCTGCATAATCTAGTATTTAACTATATTTTTTTGGTTGTTACGAATTTAAAGAAGATTGAAAATAACTCAATTCTTTTTTCAATTCTCTGAGATAAACCAATAGGATATTTGAAGCCGCTTGAATTGTCGAGATAAACGTAGTCATAGAAATTTCAGAAAAAAATCGAAAATAGCGTTGCTTACAATTTAAATTTAAAGTAGTGCTTTATTTACTTATTCACATCACCACTACAACAAAGACCCTCCACCCCTATTTCACCCTAGTCCCTGCATTTGCCGCTATGTGGCACCACCATCTCCACCTCCGCGCGGGGGAGTTCCTACCCCTGCTAGCTAGCGCGCCACGCCACCGGCACGCTTCAGTCCGTCGGCAGCCATCGTCGGCAGTGTGACGTCAGCGACACCGTGGCGAGGTACGGCTTAGCGCGCCTCGTGGCTGCTCGCCACGCCATCTGGCGGCTACGCAGGTCCGGGTCGCAGCCGTCCCCTGAGCCCGACAGGCAGCAGGATTCCGACCAGGAGAACTCACCACTGTACGAAGCAGTAATACTTGGAGAGAGGAAGTCACATGAAGGTTTAAACCAGTGTTGAAACGGTGAAGGTAGATCAGAAGTGTTATCTAGATGGCAGCAGGAATCAAAATATTATGCAATGGAGTGTGGGTGGTATATTGTATAACAAATTGGCAATGACGGTATGAATGAAAATAATGTGACAATGATGCACCAAATGACAAATTTTATTATAAATTTTGACTGCAATGTTTATTTTATTTGACAGGATGACACGCTCAAAATATGTTACATTTATTCACCCCAATTCTATAACAAATTTACTAACTCAACAATATTGCTTTAGTTAATAACCAAAAATAATTGCAAACACTGAATAAAACTTTTGTTTCTATTGGTTATCATATTTAGCAATGTTGCTAACACATAAAAATTTTCTTACAGAATTGACGTGATTATTATTTATATGAGAGTCTCGCTACAATTATTGACAATAACAATGACAGCTTTTGTTTTTAAGACAAATGGAACCCCTGCGTACTAGATATGAAGCGAAAATTCAAATAAATTGTTCCTTCTAATATGAACCTACATTTTAAAAAAAAGTACTATTGAAATCTATTAGTATTTGACTTTGATTTTGTAGGAAAAACGAGAAATGCCGTTTTCCCCATAAAATCAAAGTCAAATACTAATAGATTTCAATAAAAATTTATTTTTAAATGCAGGTTCATATTAGAAATATGTTCGTCTAATGTTGAATTTTTAAAAATATTAATAGTTCTTCATATCTAGTACGCAGGGGTTCCATCCCTCTTAAATCCGAAATTAATTTGATGGTTAAGTCCCCCAGTAATGAGTTTGACAGTTTTGGCAGTTTTTTAGTCACCAGAATTTAATTTTACAACTTTGGCAGTTTTTAGGTCTTCCTAGAATTAGTTTAAAAACATTCCACAAGAAGATTAGTTGGGAGGTTTGAAAAAAAGGAAGGAAAGAATTAAAATTCTAAAAAATATGAACCATATTTGTTATTCTCCATAATTCTAGCGTGACTCTTGTATATATTTCATCAAAAATGGAAGAAAACATATGTTTATGCCACTTTCGATATTAATTTGACGGATTATATGTAACTATTTGTGTATTGGTTCCATTGTATAATATTTTGTACACTGTTACCTGCAATTTAGAACGACTTATTGAATCTATCATTTTACAATTCTGTAATTATTATATCACAAATATTCTAATTTATAATGCTACCATGACTTCATTTTGCATGAATTTTTACAGTATAAGGAGAAAGAAAATTATATGACACAGAATTGCTGCATAGATTTTATACCATATAAATATCAAATAAACTTTCAATAATTTTAATAGTAATTAACTAAAAAAAAAACACAATACAAAAATTTAACTCAGACTTCTTCAATATTACAAAATATTGACATTTTTCATTTTTATTTTTCCAAATTTCTTGTAAAATATAAGCATTGTAATTAAATGAAACATATTCCAGTTTTAAATATGTAATTTGAAATCTTCTGAAAGTGAATAAAATCTACTTCGAATCAACGCTGGTTTATAAAAATGGTACATTTGATTTCCTCCTGATTGTGTGTTTAGTCTTGTATGCCATGCACTTGCACTCTCACTGGCTTCAGCTTCAGCTTCAGCTACAGCTACGCTACGCTTCTGGCTCAAGAGGACGAAGGCTGCCTGTCGTTATTGATTGAGTAGTTTTTGAACAATGCCACATGCACACTTCGCTTTAAGACAGACATGACACAAGAGTTAGGTAGAGGTGAAACGATAACTTAATTGAAATAAATTGTGAAAAATTGTCAGCCATCGGGATTCGAAATCGAGACACTTACCTTGCCGGGATAGTGCTCTACCAACTAAGCTATTGGCTGATCTTCTCTCAATGGCTGAACAGTTTTCACTTTTAAAGTCGTATAACTGCTATGAGGATATTAATAATCGTCACAACTCATTGTTAATATTAGATAACTTATTTATCTGCTTTACATTTTGCTTTTTCTGGTTAAAATCTAGTTCTAATTTAGAAAGATTTTATTAAAAAATTAATGTAAAACAATATAAGTAAAACGTGTACTGTTTCATACTAGAATTTTTTTGGACTTTTTTTGTACCAGGCAATTGGGAATAGAAATCAATAGGTCCGTTCGTTTCACTACTTTGCGTCTACGGTTTACTGCCGCCTCCATATAAAGTATATGGGCGTGGCAGTAAACCGTAGACGCAAGGTAACGAAACGAACAAACCTAATATCTCTGATTTAAAAATTACTGCAGAAATAATTTTGTGCTTGCTGAAGAAGCTGCATCATCAATTTTTTAAGATTCTTCCGAGGTTTATTCGCTGTGTTCTTGGTAGGTATTCCACCTTAGAAAAAAAGACGTGGATTTTTATGATGTGTCTACTTCTGGTGGTGACAAAAATAGTATATATTCTACACTCTACAGCCGAATTCCTAAACTCGAATTTTACCACTTCAACGGATATTAGTTAATCAGAACATTGGTTAGATTAGGTTATGTTACGGTTTGTTTCAGAAAATAATAAATAAATATTAGCTTTGTAAGTTTAGATAAATACAAAACGCATAGGGGCTGTTTTTCGGTTTTGGGAATTTACATATACACGTCAGATGAGATTACTATTTTTATCTCGGTACTTCAAATTGTACCTCGAGAAAAATTATAGATTTCTCTCCCTTTTTATATAATACGTCCATTTTGAAAGTAGGCTTTTCAATCTGTCAATTTAAAACAGAATAGTATATTGTGTATCTAGTAGGAAAAGTGATATATTCCCGAACGATGGTGGAGATTGCGGGGCGAGCCGTAGGCGAGGCCAGCTACACCAGGAGTCCGGGGAGTCACTTTTCCTACGTGGTACACATACAATTTTTTTTTCGATCGGTTTATATTCAATAATTAGTTATTTTATATTTCATTTATAAATGTCAGATAACAAACAAGACATAAGATTATTGAGTTGTTTTGATAAAAATATCTGAGGATAGCGTAACTATGGTTTGTTTATTTATTTTCATAAAAATCAAAATATATTTGAAAAATATCAGATTTTGTGTTCAAATTACGAGATATGGCTAGTGATAGTGATTTATCTATATCTTGCACACCACCGGATGTACTGGAGGCAGCTAATTTGGTGACAGTGAATTTGCTTCCACAAAAATCAATTGAGAAATATGAAAAGGCATATAGAATCATTTTCTGTCCGGGAATACTTTGTCACGCGCCGGAAAAAATATGCCCGGACTGTTTTTTTTCGTTGCCTAGCAACTACACTAAAATACCGGAACAATGCACTTTTCGGTTCGAAAACACACCGGAAACGTTCAGTTTTCGTCCGTTCGAAAAAATTATGTTTGCAGTTGACAAGATTTTTATTGTCTTTGTCTCTTCCTTAACCGACAAAGTATCACTTTATTCTCTAAATACACAAATAACTACATATTACGTAAATTAGCTTCTTTGTTCCTAGTAATATAGAATTTAACCAAAAAAGTATAATGTAAAACAAGCTTAAATTCGATAAATATTTTTGTAATCACTGAAAGATTGAAAAATATCCTAACCTACATTTTCATTGTCAAACCTGAACACAAGAAGCAGGGGTAAACTCCCTGATTGACCACACTTTGACGCGGTACATAATGCACAAAGCACTGCTGTATTGACATAGTATTTTACATATCTTTACTCGCATTATTTATTCATTTTTATATTGTTGTTCATATTTACATAATGGTTATTCTCTGCGACTCAAATAAATATAAATCCAAAGAAAATGAATCTTGTACCAGTCGTACTGAAATCTGATTGATTTTTCTATTCTTATCATAATAACATTGTCAGAAACAGAATATATACTAGTACGAATTTAAAATATTTGTAAAATGGAATTGTATAAATACAATAACATAATGGAACTATTAACTATTTTTACACATTACAGCAGAAAATAAAATTGACAAATTGACCATAAAATAAATAAATTATATATATGATAGAAAATTGTTTAGAACGAAAAGTATTTATGTAACAAATTTTGTAACTATTGTATTGTCTAATATTTAATAAAACTCTGATGTGGCAGTACATTACTTTCCGTCAGTTTCATTTTTATTAAAAATAAATCCTATCTTTTTAATTTAGTTGAAGTTTCATATTCTAGTCCCGTACAAAATTAAATTTTCTAGAAACCAATTACCGGATTACTGTATTCCCTTCCTCTAAAATGTTGATTTTTTTCTATTGAATGGCCATTTCTTTTTTATTTAGGGGGTTAACAAAAACATAAACTCTTTATTATCCAAATTTAATTCTTTTGATAGATTGTAACGAACATACTACCACCGATCGAAGCACTGAAAACAAGCTATGTAATCGTTACTAACGAGTAACTGATTGCTAATAGCAATTTAAATGTTCCAAATGGAAACTTAATAATTAACCGATCGAACACTGTTAGTGTGTCTGCGTGTCGTCAATACAAACCTATAATTAGTTAATTCATAACTGAACAGAATTGTGACTGAATTCTAACATCGCATGCGGTTTGATATTACTGTAAAGCCTATAGACTCAGAATTTGACAGTAAAGCATAACAATTCATTTAATAATTATATAATAAAATGGGACATGCGATTTTTTCGATGATTTGTGTAATAATTAAATTGTAAATTTATGCTTAATATTCTTTTGAAGTAAATATTAATATTCATATTGCTTAATAATATTTTACATATAATCGTACTGTTTTAATTTATTCTTACAATACTTGTGTATTTAAATTTGTACAGGGGCGGACTGGGACTTTTATTTTTATCTGGCATTCTAGTGACAGGCCTCAATCTTACTGGTTACGTATAGTTAGAGTGACCAGATATATAAATAAAAGTAGGACAAAAATGATAAAAACCAGAACATTTTAGGACTTTTCAAACCAGGACCAAATAAGGACATTTTCCACAAAATCATTAGAATAAAGATAGATAATAATGTTTAAGGTAAATAATTAAAATAGTTTTACCATTTTTATAAGAGCCTAGTTGTTTAAATTTATATTTCCATAACTTTCTATTAGAGGTTGTGAAACTGGTTAAAAAGTATTAAATCTTAATAAAATAAATGCATTCCATAATCTTGGTTGTTATATACAGGTACAGGTGTCCCAGGACGAGCTTACGCTATTATTATTTTTAAAACTACTCAATATTATTTTACGAAATTTGGTATCTAGGGGTTTTCCGACATCCTCGTTACAACTAAGATATTTTCAAAGCAGTAGTACTTCCGGTTTAACCGGAAGTAGACACAATAAAAACATTTTACTCATGATCAACCACTTCCGTAATTCAACTATTTTGATTTTTTTCTCTAAAAACGGCCACTTCTTTATCACTCTATTTTCGAGAATGGAATCGAATTTCTATAACCTGTAAACACAGTTTTATAAAGAAAAGTTTCGTTTACACTAATATAAATTAATAATCGACAATTTTAGAAAAATGTTATTTTCAAGTCAACGTAAAGTTGAAATTCAAAAAATTGAAAAAACTCAAGTTTTTTAAATGGAACACCCCATTTTTTATTACTTAAATGATTCCATCGTTAAAAAATAGGGGTCCTTTGGGTAGTAGGTCCTATGTTGAAAGTTGATAGATTTTTATGCGTTTTTTGAACTTCAACTTTACGTTGACGTAGAAATTACATTTTCCAAAAATTGTCGCTTATTAATTTATACTATTGTAAAAAATGCTTTCTTTCTAAAACTGTTTTTACAGGTTATAGAAATTCGATCTATTCTTGAAATATAGGGTGATAAAGAAGTGGCCTTTTTTAGATAATTTTTTAATTTTTATTTTATTTTATGAATAAACAAGAATAGGTTTCAAATTTTTGTAAATAATATATAATATTTGAAAAAGTGTTAATTACAAATTACAATTTAATATATTTTTATTGCTCTAATTTTTAATATTAAAGGCCACAGTTGAAGTAGCGATTTTTCATATTTCATTTATTATATTTTTCATTATTTGTGAAGTAATTTAATTTTATCATAATTAATTAAGTAAAAAGCAGAAAAAATCACGCGTGATAAGGACATGTCTAATTAAAGTAAGAGTTCGTTATACTAATTACTCGTGTGCTGAAGGAGTCGCTATGCCTGTACCTCACCTTTAGCTAGGCGTGTATGCTAATTGTTACGGATGAAGTTTTACCCGTTTACTTTGTCAGCAACGCAGGGCTTTATTAACGACAAGTGTCTACCTTTAAGGGCGCGAATGTGAAACAGCAGCGTAAACTGTTTTACTTTGACATACAAAAGATTCCACGGGTTTAATTTTTTTTAAAAAAAAGCTTAAATAAGTGGGATATTACTACAAGGATGTTAAAATTTTTGTAAGAATTTCTTTTACAAATTTCCAAATGTTTTTCATGCTTACAATATACCTATAGTGTATTTATATTGTATAGTATGGGAGAGAAATGCATGATTTTTCTAAAGACGTAGTCTGTGGACGAAGTCCGAGGGCTATAAAGCAAAAATGAAAGATATCATTCTCTCTTGAGGTGTATACTTACATATACTAGTTTTTCCATGATCACAGGTGAAAAACAAAAATAAAGAATTTATAAATTTTACTGTCTCACATTCAGTAGTCATAGAATCATTAAACAAGGCAGTGGAAATATGTTGAGTTTGTTGAAAATTGCTTTCTGTTCTAAAGAACCGTAAGAAATAGTTGATGCTGCGTGTGCGGCAGTTTTGAACTTGTTACTCCGAAATCCATAGCATTGTATAATAAATTGTTAAATGTTTAATAATAAAATCTTCTTCAGCTTTTCCCTATTTTATTAGGGGTCTCTGTTCCTTACTCTTCTCTTCCACTCCCTTTCACACTCAAGTATTCTGCGGCACCGTCCTTTCTTTCTCTTTGGCCTTCCTCATACGCCTGACATTGAGAGTTCTAATCCTTCCTAAGGGCTATCTTCTCTAACCCCGACTGTCCATGAAGAGGTAGCCTTAATAATAAAATCTCTGCTAGGGGAAAATGTCTGCAATAATGTTTCGTTTATAGGTAGCTGAATTCGCTCTATAATCTGTGCTGAAATCTATTAGGAAACTATCATCAACATCAAAAGCCTATGCAAATTAGACCATTATTCTAGTCCTTTTCGATAGTTTTTTTAAGGCATTAGTGATAAATTACGTAAATCAACACAATACACATAAATGCTAATATACACGCCAATGTATACGAACTATGTTGACAGTTCCAAATTATTTCCTGAATGTCGCTTTATGAATAGATTTTACAACCTGTGTGGGAAAAAGAATACTTTAATTATGTATTATGTATGTCTTCAAGAAACATACACTTTTTATTGCGCAATGACATTCTTAAGTGAATAACATTGTATATTTTGTCTCTAGAGGCAAAATGGTGTACTTCTCTTTCAATTTTGAAACTATAGTTATTGACGTTTATTCTCGGTCGAGGCCATAGCAAAATAAAAATATTTATCATCGATTTTGATGCATTGCAAATGTAATAATCTCTGGCATACATCTTAACCACTCTGAAAAGAAAAGGTTGTTGGGATCTCTGTCATGGTTGACAGGTTGAGTAATACTAATTTCTCGTTATCCTTTTAATACCGTTTCGCTTAAAATTTTGCTAATGAAGATGAGAACATTGTTTTCGAAAAACGTGCAAAGATTTTATTTTTACTTAATTTTAAATTTACTTTTATTTTCAATTAGACTCAATTACTTGAAATAAAATGTGAAAAATTGTCAGCCTTCGGGATTCGAACTCGAGGCACCTATCTTACCGGGATAGTGCTCTATCAACTAAGCTATTGGCTGGTCTTCTCTCGATCGCTGAACAACCTTTAACTTTTAAGGTCGTATAACTGCTGAGGATTTATTAATCGTCACTTGATTAGATGTGGGGTTGCCAAGCTACCACTGCCTTTAAACATCTAGTGAACGAGTCATAATTTACTCAAAGCCCTACCAGATCAAATTCTAATATTAACAATGAGTTAACAGTTTATATATTTGAAATAAATTGTCAGCCATCGGGATTCGAACCCGAGGCACCTATCTTGCCGAGATAGTGCTCTCCCAACTAATTTATTGGCACCTTAAAAGTGAAAGATTGTCCAGCCATCGAGAGGAGAGCAGCCAATAGCTTAGTTGGTAGTATCCCAGCAAGATAGGTGTCGCGGGTTCGAATCCCGATGGCTGACAATTTATCTCAAATACACAAACTGTTAACTCGTTGTTAATATTAGACTCAATTACGTTGTCATTGGTTGATCTTGAATTAAGCTAGAAAAATATATCAAGTGGTATTCAAAGGGACAATTGAATGAAAAATTTGCCTACGCATATTAAAACTATTATCCAAAGAGTACTGCCATGTTTTGTGTTTAGGAATATTCTATGAAGTATAAATGTCGATTGATTTCATAGTCGCCGTCTTTTACTTTCCACTAATTAAAGTCATTTGTCTGTAAAACAGCGAAACAGGTGGTCTTCCTGTCCCATTCTTCGTAAATGTTAAAGGAAGCTATTTATCATTTCGGTATGAAATCGCCTGAAAGGTGAAAAGATGATGGATCAATTTTGATCGGTGTCAAGGCCTGAATTTGAATTCTGAATTACTGAGTTATATGCATTTAGGATATGTAAATGAGGGGAAATTGGTTTATTCGTGTTTTCATATCGGACGATCGGTAAAGAAAATTTTACATTATTTACATTTCACAGTTTAGAAAAATAAGTTTTGAAAGCATGACTTGAAAAATGATATTTGAAAAAAATTATGTAAATGACTGGAGAAAGTGGAAATACTTGTATATTTAAATTTGACGAAAATGATTCAACGACAAACAAAGAGTCTTTCTTTTATGAAGTATTTACGCAATTCAAATTTAATTACAAATTTTTCAGATCGTTCCATAATTACTAAAGACAAACTGAAAAAGCTGAAACGAACAAATACTATTTTAACTTATCGTAAACTTTTATTTCTATGTTTTAATGCAATGACATTTAAACATAGTTTTTGACTAAAATGAGATTGATTGTGAAATTAGCTAAAACATCCTATATTTTTGTATAAAACAACAACGTAAATTTAACTGTAAGAAAACTTATATAATGTTATGTCATAAAATAAAAAAATACATCTTGCCATAATAAATATAGAGAAATCATTAAATTCTTATTCAATTTTGTAAGCGATGAACACTTTCGATCCGTCACTTGAAAACTTCATCGTTATTTTCCATGTTATGAAGATTACAAACACCATTATACACTTGTTTCAAATTTTAACGAAATGGATAAGAATATTTCGCTACTACACCAGACAAAAGGTCAAAAGTCGATTTTTTTCATTTATTATCTCCCGCTACCTTTGGTAAGGGACGACGTTTTAAGGCCCGTAGAATCCAATTTTAACATTTTCACGATGATATCTGTGTGTATGTGTTTGTATGTATGTAGTCCAATCCTCCACTCTAATACAAATACTATCATTCAGAAAATTTTGAAAACTTGTATTTCGACTTTTTTCTATTAAGGAAAGAGTCCATTAGATTTTGGTGTAAATCGGATAAACAAAAATGCCACTTTAGTTTGAAGCTCAAATTATTTTTTCTTCGAAAAGTACCTTTAAATGTTATTTTTTGTGATTAATGTTATTAATCAAAATTAAAGATTATTATATTTTCTACAGATTTGCATTAATACTTTTTCTACATATTTTATGGACTATTTCACTCATAAATATATAAACCAATCCAAATTCAGGATTTTACTTAGTTACCAAGTTTCATTTCGACAAAACACCACCACAAAAGTTTTTTCGCACCCTTTAAGCCAATAAGATGTCGTATTTTTACAAGTAAGTGAGTTTTGATAAACGAAAATTTTTTGACGTTTTAGAAACGTATTGTTTACGTACCTGTCAAAGTGTGTATATTTTCAGTATTATCAGTTTTGATTAAAAACGAGTCGATTCGAACAGGAATCTATTTAAAACGTTGAAACAGCAAACTTAAGTATAACACCTCAAAACACAATAAAAATTAGAAGATTTTTGTCAAGAAGAAAAATATATAAATGATTACCTGATTTTTATTTAGGAAATAGTCATTCAAATACCATTCGTAGATAAATTTTATCCTGGAAAAATTTTCCGATTGCTTTACTCGAGCCTGTTGCTAATTTATCTCGTGACATTGATCAAAAATCACTCGTTTGACAACCCGTGATTTTTTTGTCAATGCCACTCAATAAATTGCTAGGCAATCAGTTCTCGTACAATCTGAAAATTTTTCCGGCAAAAATTTACAACTTATGATATTATATATAACAAAACTCCTTGGTTACGCAGGTATTCAAATGTACGTAACGGTCAGATAAATGTCACTGTCAAAGAACTAATCATTTTAAATTAATAATAGTAACGTTTTAAAAAAACAAGGTAAATAGAACAATAGGAAAGGAAATCAATACAGTTTCCAGTATAAGTAAATATGTAGGTATGTATTTAGATTAATAAAAATTAATGATTCACAAAAAAGTTTAAGCTAATCTTCATTTTTGAATTAACGAATTCTATCTCGATTTTTCAAATTTAATTATCATTTTATTATCAAAAAAGGTAGTTAAATTTATACGCTGTGACAATTGGTGGTGGGCATCATTAGCCGCTGTAAAATTTGGGCGCTGTGGAATTTAGACGCAATGAAATTTTGGCGCTATGATATTTAGACGAGTGGCATGTACTCGCTGTTGTAGTAATAAGCGAGTTGAATATAGCTCTGTTCGTTGAAAATCGTGTCAGTGCAGTGTAGAATAGTGTAGTTAGCACCAGTGTACACTGGTACTTCGGTATCAAAAAACAAGAAAGTGTGGAGCAGTTCATGCTCTGTCATGAGATTTGCAGGTTGTTGCAACAAAATATTGATCATTAATTTGTATATTTGTCAAAAATAAAAATAATCACATTCTGTTTACATACAAAAGAACAACAAGAATAAAATATTTCTTAAAAATAATATCAGTCTTTAATACCTGCATCATATACCGTGTGTCTGTCTTAAAGGTGTACATAAGAAATTAACATGGGAAATCAGTTTTTGCAATTTCCTGCTCGCCTAATTATTTTAAGCAAAAATGCGTCAAATAAAAGTTTTAGGTCATAAAATTCTGCATCTAAGCCAATAAATAGAATTACCTTTACTTGCTTTGTAACGACAGAAATTAATTATGCAAATGTCGAAAATTACGTTGAAAATATCGTCAGCCATGGAATTGAACAAAAAATAAATGCTTGACATTTTATTAAATTGTCAGAAACGTCAAATAAGTTAATTTACATTGTGACAGATAAAACGTTAAGCATTTATTTTTTGTTCAATTCCATGGCTGACGATATTTTCAACGTAATTTTCGACATTTGCATAATTAATTTCTGTCGTTACAAAGCAAGTAAAGGTAATTCTATTTATTGGCTTAGATGCAGAATTTTATGCCCTATAACTTTTATTTGACGCGTTTTTACTTAAAATGATTAGGCGAGCAAGAAATTGTAAAATACTGATTTCCCATATTAATCTCCTATGTACACCTTTAAGACAGACACACGGTATAAAAATAGTAAATAAAAATCATTCTGACATATTCAAATATATATAGGTACACTATTTTTTTTTTAGATAAAATACCTATTAACTCTCTCAGTAATGAATTCATTTATTACTTCAGTATGTTTCTCATAAGCCTTTAATTTTTCTTCTTGCAGTTCTAATTTTCTTGCATAATATTCTTTTTTCTCTCGTCTGTATAATACTATATTTTCCATGTCCATATCAAGTATTAAATTAATAAACAACACTAATTTTTAGGTTATTTCCCTGCAAATATGAGCATTTAACATATTTCATCCCCACTACAGCACTCTGCACTATTTACTCTACCTCGGGAGTCAGTGCAAGTAAGTTAGTCCCAGTTCTGAAATGGGTGTCAACGAACACGTTGCACGAAACTGCCCGATTTGTCAAAGAACACGCTAGTGTAAAAAAGTTAACACTAGTGTAACACAGTGCATGTCAACGAACAGAGCTTATACTTTCCTTAAACCACAGAATCGTCCATTTATTTTTTTTCCGAAAACTTAATTGACACCATGTTATTATTAACAGTCTGCAAAGAGATTTGATGTGCATTATTTTCTTTTTGTAACTAAGTGCCATTTGAAAAGTCTACTTTTTTATTGATCGTAGAAAAATCCTATTTTAAAAAGGGGCGTAGAAAAAGAATAATTTATTGCAAATTCTGCCAGTATTCTTTAATCTAGTTTACAGATTACAATGAACATACTCGTACCTACCTATAAGTACCTATGTTTCTTCAGTAAAATCAAACGTTAATATTTCTGCATACATTGCATTAACTATACTTCACATATATTATTAGTTAAATCGTTGGAATCAACCATCGATTCCACGTCTTTGTCCGTACATTTTAAACTTGAATATGTTAATTTGAGTGAGTCTGCTTTCTCATTGCATTTATTATAATTCTCCCTTCCTGCATATTTCATCGCGGTATGGATTTTCAATTTTCGTGTGAGGTAACAGCTTAATATAGTTTTATCTCTAAAAAGAATTTATTAACTGCGTTGACGGTACACATGCTGATCCATCATAAAAATTAAAATTGCAAATTGCGTGTTTACTGTTCATAAAATCTTGTTAGCCAAGGACGTACATAAAACTTGATTCTTTCGCTAAATCAGGGGTGACTGCTTAGTCATTTCGCATTAAAGCGGGAGGTAGGGATATGGAGTTTTGCTAATAACAGTTATGAGAAATTGATTTGTGATTTGCGGGAAATACTTATGACTTATTGAACTTGTTAAACAAGTGGAACTTCAAGAAAAGGATTCTGATTACTTTTAAAATTAATAATGTTTCGTAGAATCTTTTATTACTATATCTGCATCATAATAGATGTCATATTTGTAAATTAGTAACGAATTCAAGAGAAATAAAAGTATTTATTGATGAACGTTTATATTTTAATAATAATTATAACTAATTGATGCAGAATATTAAACTCTATAACTTTTATTTCAAGTTTTTTTTTATCTAAAATAATTAGGGTAGCAGAATATTATGAAAATCTGGTTTTAGATGTTGAAGTTCTTTGTCAGCATTACCTACCGGTCACCAGCCTATATTAGCTGTTATCCAGTTACATCGGAGTAACCTTGTGAAATTTTTGGCACTCCAGTGACTAGAGTTAAAATAATCTAAGTGACCCAAATGCTACTTACCCCTGCCCCCTCAAGCACCACCTATTTTACGAATTTAGATCGTTTTTAATATTTTCTAATTCTTGACAAAATTTCTTTCGATGTTGCAGATATACTCCGAACTCGAATAAATGAGGTTTTGATAATTTCCTACTTTGTAGATTTTGAATGATTGGAATTATAGTTAAGGTATTGTCCGGTGTTGGTGTTTTGGTTTACAGTAGGGTAGACTGATGTTATTAGACCATGGTTCATTTTCTCTGTTATAACTTCCAAGAACGGAAGGACTCCATGAGATTTTTTCTCCATTGCGAACCTAATATAATGTATCATCGACATATCTAAGCCAAAGTTTAGGTATATTGGCTATATCTAGTGCTAATTCTTAAAAAAATTCCATGTATAAATTGGCTATAACAGAGAAGAACCCATCAGCAAATTATCTTGTACAAAATATATATCTTTTTCTTGGAAATATGAGTTCTGTAGGCAGCACTGCAAAAGTTCCATAATACCATCAAGAGGCAAGTCGGTTCTATCTTTTAAGTTGATATCTTCTTCAAGCCTTGTTTTGATGATTTCTAAAAATCTCTCGTAAATAAACTTACAACATCAAAGCTGACAAGAAGATTTTGTGGTTGTTGTAATTGTATTTATACTTTGTTCCATTTAAGCCATTCAGTATTGCGGAGCATAGGGAATAGTTTTGACATCTCTGATTGGCTGAAATTAGAGACAAGAGACAAGTTTACCCAATGTAATTTAGGCTACTTCAGATTTGCGCTGTTGCCAGTGCCATCTACTGAATGGCTTAAATGGAACAGACCATAGGTCAAAAGTTCTACAAAATGTTTTTAATTCTTCACATATGATGTTCTTTTTCCTTGAAGTAGCTAAATGATTGGTAATAGAAACTGTGATAGTTTGTAAGTAGGAGAATTTATGGAACTTTAGACGGGTTTCTGAGATGCTTAAATCTTTTTTATGGATTTTTGGAAGCCCCCTGTACATGCGTGGAAGCTTGCTAAAATATGGAGTGAAATCTGTTTTTGTTCTAAACGGAATATAATTCTTTATATTTCTTAAGAGCACGGTACATTTTGTTTTCTATAGACGTAGTAGAATGTTTTCCAAGTTTCTTATAATTTCCTTGATTCAAAAGCTCTTCTATTTTCTTATCATACAAATTGGTATTCAATATTACTGTAACACTTCCATTATCTGCGGGTAGAATCTTGGTTGTGTTATCTTTCAATGCTTTATTTTCATCGTTTTCAAGATTAAGTTTGATCAGAATTTTTTTTTTTGCTTCAGAGTTTTCCTCGTCTTCTATTTATTAATAATTTAATATTGTCTACAATTTTTAAACGAAATTAATGTTATTTTCTTAACTACAGAATGTTCTATATTCTAAATACTATTTTTAGGAGCGTTTTTTTTTATATTTCAACATCTTTTATAACTATTCAATTTCTATGTAAGCAAAAAATTCGTATTATCCAACACCAAAACTAATTTATTACTTTGTGCCAATATAATTATACATTAAAAAAAAAAAACGAGATGAGGCTCATCATACTAGAATTTTTCCGGGCTGCTGAATCTTCCCAATCCCTGTTTGAAAGGATAAATGAAATGTGAAAATTTGTTTGTTTAATTATTTATTGAATGGATTGTATAATCATGGTTTCGTGTGAAAATGTCCATTTATCAACGGAAATAATAGTTTTAGATGTTTTGAGTATCGTCAAATGCGTATTGAACGTCCCCGTTAAGATAGAAATAACGCAGAGTAACAATAACTCTAGTAAAAGTTACCCGGGTATATCACTTTCCTTTTTCAAATAAATGTTCAAAAAAGTTTATACCGTTTTAAATTCCTTCCACTTGAATCTCGTTCTGATCTTTTTGTTGTGCTATTGAAAAACATTTTTTCTATATTAGTTCCTTAGTTCCAATACCGAAGGATATCCGAACCACCTCTGGAAAACATATCGTGTTTCCTTTTGAAACTTTGTCGCGAAAATACGTTATCTAGGTCAAGTTAAAAATCTTTTTTTGATGTAACATCTGGGATGAATAAATATTAAAATTTTATCTATTTTCGCGCGTGACAAAGGTAATGTAGACATCAGCGAAAGTATGGAATAAGTAAATCTAGTCTGGTAATGTGGAATTCACACTATTGTGGAAAGTTAGTTCCGTTCCTTGTACCCTTGTTAGTATTGTGACAAGTTATTATCAACTGCTATTGTTCTTAGTTTACTCAGACGTAGATTACGTAAAGCAAACTTCACTCAATTGAAACTATATCTGTGCCTGAAATTGTATTTTTTACAGGGCCAAATCTTAAATTTATATGATCTAAAAGATTATATTATTTAGGACATAAGAAGGGTTGCCAGATTAAAAAAAGTTATCGCGGTTACTCTGGTTTAGTTTCGGAATAAACTTTAAATAGTATAGTGCCAGTGAACAAAAATTTTCACTTTTGTTAGGGGAATCGGTTTTACAAGCTGAAATTTTCACACATGAAGGTTAATGATTTAAAAATAAAAATTTTGAATTTACTGTTGTCTGACCAAAGGGCACTGGAATCAAAATTGGAATTCGACACAAAAGAGTAAAAAAAAGAAACTCCTCAATTTTTAAGAATATGTAATATATTCTTTCGAATTTACTAAAACTAATAGTTACGAAACAATCATCCTTCGCCACACATTCCTGTCTAAGCACACTTCTTTCGCCTCGGCCACATTCATAAACGCATTCATACACGCTCTTCTTCTCTTCCCACTCGGTAACTTTCTCTCTTTTAGTACCTTATCAATCACATCCACCCACTGGACGACCACGCAATCGAACACCCTCAATTTCACCAAGATATATACGCTTTACAAGTCGTTCACTCTTCATTCTCTCCACATGACCAAACCATCTCAACTGGTTCATTCCTACTCTCTTAACAACATTCTTCCTAACCATACATTCTTCATACACCAAATTTTTCCTCACGCGATCCCGTCTTACATATCCACATACTACACGTAAATATCTCATTTCCACGGCAGTCACTCTCTTTTTATGCTTTCCCGTCCATGCCCAACATTCGCTTCCATACATCCAAAGTAGGCACTAGCACTCCATTATACACACTTAAACAAGCTTCTCTAGATACGTTTACGTTTCGAGCAAACGTACCCAGAGCACCCATTACCTTACACCCCGAACTAACTCTCCTTTCAATTTATCAATTCGACCATCCCTTGACATCATGCTACCCAAATATACAAACTCATTCACTTGCTCCAGTTTCACTCCATCCACCAACACTTTGCACACAGTCACCAATTTACTCCTTTCAAATACTAACACCTTGGATTTATCAACATTCAACTCCAGATTCATACTTCTTCCAACTACATGTATTCTCTCTATCATTCTTCTGCGTTGCTCTTCATTTTCACCTAAAACAACTACATCATCCGCATATACTAACGCAGGCACAATACTTTCACCAATTTGTACACCATCCATTTCACTCAATGCTCTCCGCAACAACACATCCATATACAAGTTAAACAACCACGGAGACATACCACAGCCCTGTTTCACACCAACATTTATACGAAACCAATCACTCAACCTAACATCTATTCTTACAGCAGCCTCACTACCCTCATACAATGCAAGAATCGCTCCTAGCAAGTTTCCATTCACGCCTAAAGCTTAAATCAAAAAATAGTATCATTCATTCTTTTAGGGACGCAGTGCTGTAATTTTTAAAAATTTTGGTGGTATGTTAATCGAATTTTTTTATGAATTATAAAATTACTCGACACGTTTTCATACAATTTTACATTGTTCAGCGTTATGCGTCCCCAATCCTCCGTGCTATCATCCATCTCTACATGTTTTGTAGCTCCCACTCGCTCTGTCCCACATTATAATAAGAAAATTGGAAATAATTTTTCAGTTTAAAATTAGTTTTATTCGAATCTGGACTTCCCAATACACATCCAGTCAATAATCTAATTTTTATTTGTTGGTAAAGCTGTACGAGTGTATCAATATTATGTAGATTGATTATAATCTAGTTTTTAACCTAACTTCAGCACAACAAAGAAAATAAATCAACTCAATTCCTTTTTCATTTGTGCCTACTACCCCAATTCCCTTGTCATCCCTTCTTTGGTACACCTGCACCTACATTTTTCATCCGTTGTTCGACACCAACCCACTGTGCCCTCAATCGATACCACCGACCGGTCGAGGTCGCTTCACCGTGAATGAACTTTCCTTCTCTCTTACTCCTTTATGTACCTCCATATTGCTATTTCTCTTGCAGTCCTTCTGTACTGCCCAACGTGTTTATACATGTATCTCTCGCAGGAATGTGGGGACAGTGGGGATGATTTATAGCAGGATAGAGCAGGAATGGTAAGATGTTGCAGGAAGAATTTCATTTGAAAAAACCTTGAAGGTAGTGGAGAAACTATAGAGTATTTTTGGGGTTAGTTGACCTAGTTCCAAACAAATTTATGCGGTTTAAAGTTAGCGTAAGAGAACAAATTAGGTTAGGTTGAACAAAATGATCGTTCTCGTTTGATTAAACTTAGCTGCAGTCCATTTTTAAACTAAGGGCAGTAAATTCAAATTAGGTAACATAAATCCCAGCATATTGTCTACCGAGTGTAACACGAAAACCGGGCCACAGGAGTTTAACATGGAAAAACAGTTTTCCTTGCGTATAAGTGGCCTATTAGTTTTAGACAATAATGCTTTAAATAAATGTTGTTCAGAATTAAATTCTGCTTCTAAATCAATAATCACATTTTATTTAGCATGTTTTGTAACTGAACAAATTAAATTTAAATTTTTATAAAAGTTTCATTTTTATAGTGTTGGTATTGTAGAAAAATCACAATCAAATGTAATGGCATTCTACCTATCAGAAATTATAAAATATAATTTGCATCAAAATAGTACTACTTTTACCTTATTCAATTTAAGCCATTCAGTATTGTAGAGAATAGGGCATAGTTTTGAACTCTCTGATTGGGTGAAATTCGAGATAAGAGACAAGTTTACTCAATGTAATTTCGGCTACTTAAAACTGGCGCTAATGTCAGCGCCATCTGCTGAATGGTTTAAATGAAACAGAGTACAATAAATAAAATAAATAAATAAATATATCATCACTGCTTATTACTCATTGCTGGGTGTGCCAATCTGCTTTGTACACAGAATTCGGTAATGATGAAATATTTGCACCGTGCGGGCGCTTACCAGGCGTCACCTCACGAGCACTCATTGCTGGCGTGGAGAGTGCACCACAGGGGTCAATTTTGTACCATTTAAAATCGGAAATATTTGGCGTCGGTCGGGATCGAACCCGGTTCCCCGGTTTCGCGACCTGGCACTCAGGCACCCGGCCACGAGACCCCATGTATAACAAGAAGTTATTAATGCCTCACAGTGTACAATAATTTGTTATATTTCTTCGTTCCCCTATTTTCAATGATGATAACTCAAACAGAGCGTCTCTGAAATGTCAAATAAGTCACAATGTAACAGGTACTTTTTTGACAGGTAAAATTACATTATTTTGTTTGTGATTTTACTTCAGTAAACTCACGAAACATGACTATTCAAGGTCATTTGTTCGAAGAAAGAATACACAGAATTTTATAGCAGTAGCCTTCCAACATGTTGTATTAGAAAGAGAAAGATTAGTTGACGTGTGTCTATTTAATTTATGTAGTGTGACAGATATACGTGATTAGTGTCATTACTTTCTAACACACTAAAAATAACAGTGACGCATGTCGTAGAGTTACAGACATGTAATTATCTACCACTCTGCCCTCTGTACTAATATTTATCCAGTGGCGTTGACATTCAAATCAAATTATTATTTTATGGTGTACGTCAAGTGTATATTTTTGTTTTATGCAAAAACGTAGATGAAGAAGATACAATTTTGAGAAAAGCATTATTTAAGAAGAAACAAAATTTTCAAATAAAGTACATTTATTTTTTTTCAGTTAAAATTGTATCCATAAATATTTCGTGTTGCATGCCTATGGGAACGAAAAACAGTGAAGTTATCTGCAAGTAATATTATATCATACGGGCCATAAATGACCTTGAATAGTCATCTTTCGTGAATAATACTTTACCATGGCAAACACGGCAAAAAAGTAAAAAAAAAAATTAAATATAATTTGAGGCAATATTGCCTACTACCTACTAATAGGATACTTTTGCATAAGGAAAAAGTGTTTTACGCTGTTAGAGACATATGATCTGGTTTTCTTGTTACACCCGGTTATCTGTTAATAAGTCATTTTGTTAATTACAATTTCAACATTCCAGACTGTTCGGACTTTAGTTTTAGTAAAATTGAATTCATGTTGCATTAAACAAAAACAATATTCATTGTTAAGTACCTTTGTGTTTGCAGGTGGATGTCTAGTCTATTTGAGGGTATTATATTATGATTACAGGACACTAAAACGCTTTGACAGATAGACGACATTGATATCGTATTTTCCAATACATACAAATCGATTCTATTCATGCTTAATTAAATGTCACTTTTAATATTCTCTATACATAGTTTTGTAGGTGTTATTATTCTGTTATGATTGAATTTCATCAATTTTACATTACTAGTAATATAAATAGTATGGTAATGAAAATTATATTTGTAATAAAATGAAATTACAATTACAGTTTGCAATGTTTTCAAATGATCTGTCTAATGGCTATGGTACACTTGTCGATGAAAATTTTTTTTTCTACTTTCCTTTTCTTTTTCTTTTATTCGTCATTTTTTCGCAAATTCCTTTTATATTCTTTTTTACGTATATTCTTTTGCGTTGTTGACTTTTTATTTATTTCCATAATAATCATAATGATGTACAAATATTTTTGGCAGTGGCATACAAATATTTTTGACAGTGACATTTATGTCTGAATTACAAACATTTGAATTTCTTGCCTTGAAGTAGTTTGATCTGAGAATTTTTACATCAAATTATTTTATATGTAAGTATTTCTTTATCTTTAAATCTATAGAAGATATAATAATGAATTTATTTTTATCAAATAAAGAATTTAACGTTCTTTAATATAAGTATTTACATAAATTTTCGATAAATAATATTTAGATGATTTTTTTGTTGTAACTACTACTTCCGGTTGTCCAATTATTACCAAAACTTAATCAACTCTTCCCATTATTGTTAGATTGAGGAATCCGTAGTTAAAAATGTCTTAAGTCTTCTAGTATTTGAGAAATCGTGGATCCAACATCCACACACACATACGCACATCAACGTAAAAATGTTATAATCGGATTCTAGGGACATTAAAACGTGCTTATTCACTAAAAAAATTATTTTACAAACCTCGGATAAACCTCAGAAAGAATAAACACCAGTATTTCTTAACCCATGGAAATCGGTCATATAAACCTCGGATAACTTTATCCCTTGTTCTTATGGATACCACGTAAACACAAAAGATGTGTTGTTATTCATACGTTTGACAGATGTCAATCAAGAATTTCATCATCAGAATCAAAAATATCATTTATATCATCTAACATCGCGAAAAATGTTAATTAGAAGGTAGAAATAATACCAATATTAAAGAAAAATAATCTAACAAGAAGATAATTTTAATGTATCAGTACCAACCTACAGTGATTTAACGTAATTCTTGGTATAACTATCTGATAGATAAAAATGCATAAACGACAGTCTTGTTTATTGAAGGTATAATTACTAGGATAAAGTTATACCTCCGATAGCTATACCGTAGTTTATCCATTATTTGTAAAAGTGGGCATTAGTTTGGCAATTCTATGAAATAGGATTGTTTTTAATTTCCTTTAACAGTAATACCGACTCGAGGGTTGCTTACACCTGAGACGAACGAACTAGAATTTGCGGTATTAAATTTTTTAAATACATCCATGAATTCTGTTGCTAAGGTCATTTTAAATGCCTCTTGGTATTGAGTACAATTCTATTCTTCTGCAACGGAATACATAAGGGTCAGTTTCCTTTCAAATCAAATATAAGGAAATATTTTCAAAAGAAACCACATCTATTAAATAATCTAAACGTCAACTTTCATTCGCTAGTCATACCGTACCAACTAAGCATTACCGAGAATGACGGATTTCAGTGTTTGCCGACGACATATACATATGCTTCACAGAAATGCAACTTTGAATGGTGCACTAACGATTTAGTTTCTGTTGGTTTACGAGGGAATTATTTAGAACATCAGGAAGGTCTTAAACAATTGGCTATAATTTCATGTTTAAGATTAATTGTTAATATTATGTCGAAGTCTTCCATTTTATAAAATGGAAGACTTCGACAATAAATTTGGCATTTAGCACAAATAGGGTATTCTCTGAGGAGCACCAATATTAAAAATTTATTAAAAATATTAGTGTTGATAGGTGAACAAGAGGAAAGAAACAAAAAATCATATTATAAATTAATTGTTACAAAAGATATAAAGCATTTAAATTTTGCTGATGTACTAGATGACCTTCCAATGGGAGACCAGTTGAAATCCCTACTCCGCGTTCGAATGTGATAAGACGCCGCATGAATCACTGAGACTACACCGCTGGTACTGTACAACTAGTACGTCACTATCACGTGACACAATAAAATCAAATTTTAAAAATTAGTATCTCTCTTATTAGAAGGAATTTTTAACTCGGATTTTCACAGGTAGTCTTAGATATAACTGTTCTTTAAGAAAAATAAATAAAAAAAAATATGAGAGAATACCCTATTGTAGCAAAGTGTGTAATTCGTGCTCATTAACTTCAATGCATCCTGTGATCCTAGAAAACCTTAAATATGCAATATTCTATGTACAATTTTTATTTGTCACACTTTAGCAAAGTAGGTCTTTCCTATCCTTAAAATCCCTTAAAGTCCTGAATCCCCCGATCGTTCTCCGTCGTTCTCTTACTCAAATATCCGTTTTCCAGTGCCTTTTAGGCTTGATGATAACATCTCGGTCGCGGTTGGCTGTGTTCGTGGCACAATAATCGAATTACGTGGCATTCGTTGTGGTGGAGCGACGCTGGAGACACTTTGAGATTACTAATGCCACTACTGCTAGGATAGCTAATGAATGCACTTACGTATATGGTATACCAACCCACATAATAACAAATATATTTTCTCTAATTACAAATACTTCAATCGAAGCTTAATAACTTAATATATTAATGGATTATCGGCTGGATTTCGACGCCAAATACCAATACATCATAGTTCGGTGACATTAATGAATGTATTAATTCCAATTTTCAAGAGAAAATATAAGTACTTGGTGTATATTAATTTGATAAAGAAATTGCTAAATATTATGTAGTACCATCCAAAATAATTTAAATTAAATTATGATCGTCTAAAAATTGCTTCCCGATCGACAAGTTAGACACTACTGCTGTACAACATCTTTATTTACTTTTATTAGTTTTTAGTGTATCAATTGTAATTTCAATATCATTCTGCGAAAGACCATAAACATATATGGTGCAATTAAAAAACATTCATGTTTATATATCTTTGGAAATAAAATTTATTTATTAACTAATTGTTATAATTTTGTTTCAGGTAAGTCCAATACTTTCCACTTTTCGTCATACATTCTGAACTGATGTAAGGTAGGGTGAAATCTACAAAATTTAATTCATTAACCCCCAATGGGTAAATAGTAAGGCTTCTATTAAAAAGCAATCCGCAACACATGTTTTCTCCAGGTGAGCTGGTTCAAGATTGTCCACGACTCGGACCTCGGACGTCGCTCCTCACTCGTCGGGAAACACCCCACAATCCTTTGGAGATGATGTTGGCCTAGTTTAAAGTAACCCCTACACCGCAGGTTCCATTGTTCTCACCAATTCCCCAAAATTTTTGGACATGACTTCTTATCCTATCAGTACTGAGCCGGGTAAAAACAAAGTGGGAAAATCGGTGGCAGTGGAGGGGGGGGGGTCTTAGAGAGTAGGGCTGGTGCAAGAATTTTTATATGACTTCTAAATATTAAGTTTAAAAAAATATTGTTCTTTAAATAGCCTCAAATTTGAAAATATCACGAAATATCCATTAGATATTGTATAATTAATTGTTGAAATTTGTGTAATATTTTAAAAAAGTCATGAGATTTGAAACGGAAAGTGCATACAGATCAACATATGACGATTTTTTTTTATTTGTATAAATAGCGCAAGTGATGGACGAATTGTTTTTCTATTGGCTATGAATGACATGCTGTATGTGCTCTGACGTCACAGGAGTGCGTAGTACTTTATAAAAAATGTAAAACTGGCTCATTGGCGGGAATAAAGTGGCCTTCCACTAAATCAATATCATCTCCAAAGGATGGGGTTTGCGACGAATGGAGAACGGCGCCTGAGCCGTAGGCTTCCTTGAACCAGCTCACCTGGAGGAGGCGTGTATGGCGGGTTGCGTTTTGAGCTCCACTGTTTACTTACTATAAATAAAAAAAAAATATTATGCTAAGTATTGGATTGAAAATAGTGAATGTAATATCAATATTTTCCCTTTTGTTTTATTATTTTGTTTATTCATGGCCACCTATATTATCATTCCAAACTTGTAGCAGTTTTTCAGTTTCCTTTGTCCAATTTCCTCTATTTGCATATCAAACAACTGACTGTGCAAAACAATCATGTTGTGCATCCAACAAAAACAAAATGCTACGCAGTATAATGCTCGCCAATCGCATTTGTTACATCGTGAAACAAACGAACGGTGCAGAGTTACAGTGAGTAAAATATGAATGAATGAATGGGAATCAAGAACTTCTGTTTGTGTTTAAATATTGATCTGAATTTGAACGGGACGTTTAACACGTAGTTACTGGGAATGATATGAACTTTAAATTGATTATTGATTTTTGATTACCATCGTTTATGTACCAATAACTTTGTAGGGGGATTTTTGTAAAGGGATAATTTTTATGATGGGGTACAGGAAGCAATTGAATTTTAAACTGAAAATTGAACATAATTTTCCATAAAATTCAATTTTTTATTTTATTGCGAGCAGTAGTTTACGAGTTTAACGATAAAAAATGAAAAGTCTTACAATATAGGTACTGTATAAATATAAACGAGAATTTATTTTGTGTGCGTAAAAGGCGCCTCATGCAGCACCCCCCATAATGTATAATTTGCCAATTCAGACTTTAAATTTCAAACTATAATTTTGAATCTTCGAAAAATGCTACATTTAAAATATTGATAAAATATAATATATTTGTAATCAATATTATTATCTTATAATCAAAATCGTTTGTTGTAATCAACAATGTTACAGTTATAGCTTGCGACATAACAATGCCAGAAAATTATTCGTTTGGCAGGATATTTTTTTTTCTACTACATACTTTGTTGGATTTATTCTTGTAATCAATATTCTCGAGCTATAAGTCAAAATATTTTTTGTTGATTGTTGTAATCAAAACCTTCACAATTCTTATTATAATGCTAGAAAAATATATATAATAAATAAAAAGTTTCAGCGCAACCGACTTTCCTTAAATGACAGTTTTCGAATTCCTAAGCCAAAGACGGTAGTTACCGAAAAGAATATTGGTTTTGTTCAGAACAGAAACTATTTTAGACCAACATTTGATGGTACGTAAGCTTTGTTCTCCCCACAATTTGACTCCAGTCAAAAAGACAACCGTTTGAAATGGTGCAGATCTACACTAGATCGCTTTGACAATGGATCGTTTCATTTGGTGTACAACTACATTAGAGGTGAAGAAACATAGGTATACAGCTATGATCTCGAAAAAAGCAACAGTCCGCAGTTTGGGTCTTTGAGAATGAGTCGGCTCCAACAAAAGTTATTCGCGAAAATATACTCCTTATTTGCAAACGTTTCGGTTTTTTATTAAACCATCCTCAGTGCTGTATTGGAAGAAATAAAAATAATAGAATACAGAGCAAATGCCCAGCTGACATTAATACACAAAATTATAATGCTTACCATTAGGAGATTGTTATACAAATTCTTAAAAATGAAGTTACACCTTGTGACAATGGTATTTTAAACAAAATTTTTGCATTGATCATTCTGCTGCAGTGTGGGTACAACTGCAAGACTGCACTGAGGATGGTTTAATAAAAAACCGAAACGTTTGCAAATAAGGAGTATATTTATGTTCATTTATATCCATCATCCGTCGATATTCTCCAGCTTATTGTGTTGGTTTGTATAGTATTATTATTTAAAATTATTAAAATTTTAAAAGCACATAAAAACAATATTATTTAAAAAAATACATTGGCAGATGATTGAAATATTACATTTTTATTAAGATGGCTTTACATTGTATTTATTTTACAATTTGTATCATAAAATACAAATAAAACTTGTCAATTCAAAGAAGAAATTATTGCTTTTTTGCCATAGTATTTCCGTATTTTTCAATTTATAGTTTCATATTTGCTACGTGCTTCCTTAAATGTTCGTTGAAATTTGAAATACGTTGTATTGTAACCTTCAAATATCTATGTCATTTTCATAAACTGTCGGCAAACAAATATTTTGTCGCATAATGATCGTCGATGTTGTTTGCGTTGTGAATATTTGAATTTATTTACAAAATACCAAGT
The DNA here is from genome assembly GCA_963082715.1 of Harpalus rubripes. Taxonomy (NCBI): domain Eukaryota; kingdom Metazoa; phylum Arthropoda; class Insecta; order Coleoptera; family Carabidae; genus Harpalus; species Harpalus rubripes. The sequence goes on along the minus strand of OY720457.1, from coordinate 53,617,037 downwards.
TTTATGTACCGTACAAAATAAAGTACTAATACCGTGCCCCACTTTCGTACTGTAAATTTTATTCCAGTCATAGAATACATACGGTAGTGTAACTATCTCACAAACATATTGCAAGAGGGGAAACAAATAGCCCATCTTGAGACTTATTTTACTAAATTGCTTCCGAAGTGGAAGCGAAAAAAAGTGGAAGAGCTATTGCCTTCCGGAACAAGAAAGGAAAAACAAGTAGTTGAAAATTTAATGGAATTAGTTCATTAACCACTTTAATGAGATATTTAGAAGCGAGATGAATTTACAGCCGAATTATTTACAACTTTTATTTAAAATAATACGTTCGAAATATAGTTTAAATTAAATTAATAATTAATTTCTATTTATAACAAAAAATATACATGCACGTTGCTGAAAAACAAAAGAGGTAAATATTGTTTTCTGTGGCAACATTGCCTAAAATAACCGCCATGTTTACTGTTTAAATTATTTATAATGTTTTGTTTTGAAAAGCTCAATTATTCAAATTTCGGTTTATTAACTGTAGTCCATACAAATAAACTTTATATGTTTGCCATATCATTGTTTCAAATCAGTACGTGGAAATGTGCTATTTATACGGGGTTACATGGATATGAACACATTTACCTGTTTTTAATGTAAAGCTTAATGCTTTTCAAGAGTTCTTTAGCGGTCCTATCACCACAGATATTCAAATAATTACATTGTTCTTAGAAAGAAAATAGGATTGAAGGACAAGAACGTGTAATTTATGTTGTATTCTAAGTAAAGAGGCTTGATGGCAGGGCCGCGCCGTGCGGGTGGGCAGGTTGTGCCCCGCACAAAGGCGCCTGACTTTGAGGGGCGCCGTTTCAAGACAGTAAAGTAAATAATAGTAAATTTTTATAAAATGCTCTTATTAGTAAAGATAAAATTACTATAAAACTTACAAATTAACGAGATAGAAGTGAACAATTTTTTTAAAAATTTGTTTGCATCAGAGCTCTAGTTATAAGTAAAATAATTATCGTATCAATCGGTTCGTTATTATTCTAGCATTGTTATATTGAAATTATAACTAGGAAAATGTTGATTACAATGAATATATTGATTATAACTCAAGAATATTGATTGCAAGAATCAATCCAATATTTAAATAACTACTATCATTTTACAACGAATCAAATGCATATACAATTCTGAAATCTGTTGTAAAATTGTTGATTACAATAAACGATTTAGATTATAATCTATTGATTACAAGAATGAATGTAGGAAAATTTCATCAATATATTAAATCTAGCATTTTTTAAGAACAAAAAGTATAGTTTTAACTTTAATTTGCAAATTTTACATCATGAGGAGAACGGGCGCTAAAATGTAACATAGCACAAAGGCGCCTAATACCCCCTGCTTGATGGTCCATTTAACATATACCTACTTTATTAGAAATATTCTCAGCTATTTACAATAGTTGTACAAATTGTTATTAGGGATGGGCGTGTAGACTACTTCACATCGACAATGTAATAGTTTACGTGTTGAAAAATAAAATCTTCTTATCCCTAAAATGGTGCAAATATTTTTAGTTTTTGTGTTTTATCCCTAATTTGGCAACACTGGATCGAACATACTTCACTGTCTATGTTCAATCATAATTTTTATTACATTGTCTACATTCTGTACGTATAAATTTATTGTTTGCGCATTGTCAACACGTAGACGTATAACATGGGCGCACACAGGCGGGCGGTCCTATAAGTCCGGACCGCCCCTAGCATACATGTTGGAGAAAAAGATTAAAGTAGCTGATATTTGGTGAGAGATTTGTGAACGTAGCAAATGGGGAAAATGTCCATTTTTAACATTTGTTGGTGAGTGAAATAAATGTTTATTTTAAATATAAATGATAAATCGTTTCAATGTTTACACTTTTAAGTAAAAATAACCAATGATATCACTATTTTGCTTGGACAAAATGGCGGCCAAATGAGAACATTTGTCGTCGTCCGACCTACCATCTAAAGTTAATTTTTTTCTCCTATAGAAAACAAATATCAGTGTAATTGTTGAGCAGGTTATAAATAATCTGACATTTGCAACTGAGGCGAATATATTTTAGTTTTAGTCTGTGCCACTATTCCCTTTTTATTTCTTGCAAACCAAATAGTTTATTGGTTCTTGGAATTTGAAGTTAAAAAACACAAAATCCCAATTTACTGTTTACCAAAAATTAGTCCCCTCAATTTTAAAAATTAGCTCTAAGATGGCGCTGGACCGCCCCCAAAAAATATCCTGTGTGCGCCCCTGACGTAGAAAATTATGGTCGACGCGTAGACTCCCATCTCTGATTGTTTGATTGTTATAGAAACATTAGAAATAAACTATTGGACACAGGGCCGCGCCGTGGGTATAAGCCCCCCCCCCCCTTTGATGTTAAATTTTACATATTACCACACGTTTTAAAGTTTAAACTATACTTTCTTCAAAAATGCTAGATTTAATATATTGATGGAATTGTCTTAGATTCATTCTTGTAATCAATAGGTCAATCCTTTGTTGTAATCAACAATTTTACACTTAGTTTGTAATATAACAATGAGAGACAATTATCCGTTGGGCAGGATAATTCTTTTACTTTTTAATTTTTAATAATAAATAAGGGAAATTTAATATGGGTAGAAAAAAAAAATATATTTCTTTAAGATTTCAGAAGTGTATGTAAACCATAAAGCATTTGATTCTTCACAAAATGCTAGTAGGTATTTAAATATTGGATTCACTGTAGGATTCATTCTTGTAATCAATATATTGAACTATTATCAATATATTCTTTGTTGTAATCAACAGATTCACAGTTATTATTTCAATATAACAATGATTGAAAAATAATGAACCGATTGGTACGATAATTATTTTACTTATAACTAGAGTTCTACTGCAGACAAATTAAAGAGTATATTTTCCACTTCTTTCACTTTAATTTTTACTATTTTTTATTTTACTGTCTTGCAACGGCGCTCCTCAAAGTCAGGCGCCTTTGTGCGGGGTATAACCTGCCCACCCGCACGGAGCGGCCCTGATTGGACAATGTGGTCTACATATGGCATTGAAAAATTAAGTTTTCAGCACTCAACCAAACGAATCATTTCGGACTTGGAGATCCAGTATCTCTCCAATTTATAATGGTTCTATAACAATTTGTACAAGTATTGTAAATAGCTATGCTGAGGATGAGTTTGCTTAAATCCCGAAACGTCCAATTTTTTTAAGAAAGTATACATTATGTGGACCATCAAGCCTCTTTACTTAAGTTATTCTTAGATAGTTCATAAAATCTTGGAAGATATTTTAGTCTTGTATCACATATATTTGAGTTCTCAAAACAATTGAAAAATATTTGTGTTCGTACCACCGGTAAATATGACACACATTGGATGTATTATGAACGAATTAATACGTAAATCATATTCCTTCTTCTAGTAATAATTTCACAGTTGTATCCGCTGTTATTATTTTTTTTAGATGTCCTTCACCTCCTTCAAAATTTCAGTTTGCACCCTCCGTATTCTGCGTAAGCATTTTCTTATTTGGTTAACCTCCTAATAAAATGGAATTGTATAGCCGTAGCCAATAAGGCATTCCCCATTTCGGTAAAACATCCTACGCGTAGTTTCGATTACTGCCACGTGGCGCTAGCGTGCACGTTGCGGTTGTGAGAAACGTAGGCTGCGCCAGACGATATCTTCGGTTTTCGGAATAAATGATTAAAGAGTTGTAGATCTCTGGTTATAGGGTTGGAGAAGTGATTAGTGATTAAAAATATGAATGAAAAGACATGAAATGAAATAGAAGTACCTATTGTATGAGTGGGATGAATAATTATAGTTTTTATACGACTATTAAAAATGGAGAAAAGATTAATGCATTTTTATACATATACGTTACCGCTTAAAAAGATTTTCCATCTACATTTTCATTATTTATTTTATTTTGTTGAGTATGTTGACTAAAGAATGTTTTTACGTAATTTGCATGAATGTGTAACGTTACCAGACGTTGCTAACATTTTCGTACTGATACACACTTGATGAAGAATAATGGTTGACACACTTAGACCCAGAATTTTATCATATAAACATAGATGTTGGTAGATTCGGGCCGTTTTCTAGAACTTACTCCTGTGTAATACTACATTATACAGACATGTTATTGGTGTATCCAGAGCAAAAATTAATACTTTTTTGCTTAAGAAAGAAATTAACAATCTCTTAAACAAAAAGACAATTTTGGTGACATTTTGATATTTAGGATTGGTATGAATGCATTGTTAGGTGCGTTCAATGAAGTAAGCATATCTAGCAAATGCTAGGTAAGCAAACGAGACTTGTTGCTTAGTGCGCTGAACGATTTGCTAGCTGTATGACGAACTGTCATCCACTGTCATCGAGAAACATATATAGATGTCAAATATAACATTGTGTAATTGTGTATCTGTTGAATTTCTTTTCTTGTTCTGCGAACATAATATGGAAAACGAATTTATATATTTATTTTCAGATAGTGGGATTAATTTGGAAGAAGCTATATTGACTATAACAAAATATTTCAAATTTAATAATGTTATAAACATCCATCACAAAACTCTCAAAGCCTTTTTTACATGTGGTTGATAGAAACACACCATATAAAGAAATAAAAACAGTTCAAGTTAACTTCATGTATGTAAAATTTGTATTTTCCGCCATTATATTTGACACTTAGCAAGAGAAGCGAGAAAATTGTGGCTTGGATTGCTTGCGAGCAAATCAAGCAAATATTGGGCTAGCAAAGTCATTCAACAAATTTTACTTCCGGTTGCTTGTTTTGCTTGGCTTATTGAACGTATTTATTAAATACACAAAATATGTTGGCAACGTATGAACGAAAAAAAAAACTTAAATTACTGTCATCAACCTCATTAATATGCCATAAAAATCCCTTGGAGGAAACTATTATTGTAAAGAAATAATGTAAATTAGAGCCGAAACAGAGAAAATAGTACAAAACATTCGTTACAGAATGCTATTCAAGCACTCGTTCGTTCGCCCACTCGTTGGTACGCGGACAGAAATTGTATTAACAAAAGAGAGAAAGCTTGCAAAAATAAAAGGCATTTTGAAAAGGGAAGGCATGGCCTCTTGTTGCACTGATGTAAACTTGCATATTTCACTTTATTTAAATATATAATAATAGCAATTTACATTGCAAGACTGTTACTCAGAACTTTACGGGCGTGCATGGTACCTAACGAGCGACTGAAGCGAGCTTGTTATCCGTGCGAGCACGTAAATTTCGGGTAACGGTTGAGCATTGTACAATGTTTTATGATATACTGAATTAATAATTTTTCAATTAAAAATGTGGCAATGCCAAGAATTCTTTTTATATGATAATAATTTTAAATACATTAAATATATGTATAAAAAGTTACAGTTCATTTTATCTTGAATATTATAAATTCTGCAAGAAATTCTAAATCAATCGTAAATATTTTTAATCGCTTCCGTGTTAAATTCCAACAATTATTTTTCTTGCACGTAAAACTATAGGTTATTAACCTAAGGACTGGAAAAAAGTAAGCACGCAAATTTATATTACATTCATTTTTACATCATTCATTATACATTTTTTTACCCAAGATTAGGAAATTGAAAACATGAACTTGTAAATATGAAACACGTAAATACCTAACAACTGCGCAAGAATTAATAATGTTTACCTCCTGCTACCCTTGGTAAGGGAGGTATAGGGATCGTGCTAAAAATCGCAAATCGAGATTTTGGTAAATGACTACGTTTTAAAGTTACTACAATCCAATGATGTTGCTGTAAATCAGGTAACCGGAAATGGCACTTTACTTCAAGCTCAAAATAGTTTTTCTTGGAAAATACCTTTAAATGTAATTTTTTGAGATTTACATTATTATAAAAAATAAAGATTATTAAATTTTCTACAGGTTTACACTAATACTTTTTCTATATATTTTAAGGATAAATTCAGAAATAATTTAAATCCTGAAACTTACGCTTTAAACACAACTCCTTGGTTACACATTGACTACGTTTACACCATGCGTACTATTCTGATACGCAGATGAAGTGTATACTAAAATTTATCTTAGTATGGTATGTTTACACCGGTATTTAAATAAACATACAATAAAGTTTGGTACGTTACACGCGCTTGCGTAGATTTAACTGTCAGTGTCACCCTAACCTAAAATTACTTAATAAGGTAAAATAATTGTAAATATATGTAATTTACATCGCCACACTATTAAAATTGTAAATATTACTAAACTTACACAATTTCCCTAAATGTTAGTACACAATTTAATTGAATTAAAAGTAGTTATAGATGGCAGAAAAAACGCATTAGTACGCTTGCTGTTTACATCGTGCATGAGTAAGGTCTGGTACATCCCCCTTTGATCGTTCCAAAAATGTGTACCAATTGCGTACCAAACGTTTGGTATGTAGTGTTTACACCATTCGACGCCATCTTGTTACGTCACTTGGTATGCGGACTAAATGTTTAGTACGCGTGGTGTAAACGTACTCAGTATCTCAAATGTAAGTAAATGAGAGATAAATAATCATTTCAAATTAATAATAGTAACGTTTTAAAAAAAAAAACTAGTAAATAGAACAATAGTTTTATCGAAAGTAACATAATACAGTTTCCAGCATAAGTAAGTATGTAGGTATGTATTTAAATTAATAAAAATTAAATAACGGGAGGTATTGTGTTGGCCACATCAAATATTTTACGTTATACTGAATCGTAAACGTCTTATTACAGACCTCTGTCTCTAATGGTAAAGAATATTTTTACGAGCTTTTAAGACCATGACAACATATATACAGATTTATTTATTCATTAATTCGCTTCGCCATATGTTTCCAAAGACTATTTCGACCAAATAGTTTAATGGATTGTGTTGTAGGTTCCAAAATTATTTTTTTCAATTTATTTACGATTCAGTATATCATAAAACATTGTACGATGCTCAACCGTTACCCAAAATTTACGTGAATATAGAACTCTGTATCTAGTCTCCAGTGGTAAAGAAAGTTTTAACGGGCTCCGACCGTAGAAAAATTTACGAGCTGTTAAAACAATAGCAACATGTATACAGATTTATTTATTCATTATTTCGTTTCGCCATATATTTCCAAAGATTATTTCGATCAAATAGTTTAATGTATTGTGTTGTAGGTTCCAATATTTTTTTTTCAAATTATTTACAATTCAGTATATCTTAAATCGTAAATATTTAGTGTATTTAAAATTATCATGTATAAAGAATGCATGGCATTGCTGTGTTTCCCTAAGGGGGGCGCGAAATTTTCCAGGGGGGGGCGCGACTGGAAATTAATTAATTATTTCCGGTTCAAAAACTACGAAAACGGGCAGAGTTACGAGGGCGCAAAGATATTTTGAAGCCTGAAGCGGGGCGCGTAGAATTTTTTATGCCTAAAAGGGGCACGAGAAAAAAATGTTTGGGAAACACTGGTCTAGTCCATTTTTTTCCGACAATCGTGTCCTTTCTGCTAAAGATTTCTGTAACAATTTTTACTCAGAACCATGTTTAAATTTAAATATTAGAAAATTATTTACTGGTACTGGGTGTTAAGTACTAGAAAAATAAATGTTTTTGAGCAATTACTTAATAATTTTAAATTTCTATAGGATGTTTGTGCACAAATGCGCAAACTTTACAATATAATAAATTGTGACTAAGACACTTTTCGTGCGAAACAGTATCAAACTGTTTGGCATCCTTGAAAGTTTGTCATCATCATTTACATAAAAATAGAAAAGTAGCACAGATATAAATTTGTTTTATTTTTGATTACTTTTTGGTAATTAAACAGTTAAATAAATTTCACAACAAAAACCACCCAATACATTTTGTATGAAGCCGTCGCTTCAATATCTTGAAACGCAATTATATTACTACATATCAACAAGATTCCCAAATTTAAACTTAATTAATTATATTCGAAAACTGAAGCATGAAGTTAGATAAAGAAAATATTAGGGGAAGAATTTTTTTCGCGTTAGAACATATAGTTCTTTTTTTCATTTCGATGTCGGTTAGGTAAAACCACTCATATTTACATATCTTTCCCACAAATAAAATAACATAATTCCACTTGTGTTTTGGTGCGTCCTTTAATATCTGTTTGTAAATACATGAAGCTAATTTCGTAGGGAAAGTATGGGTCAAAAAAATGGTAATACTGCGCAATGCAAATAAAGATATTTCCCAGTCGTAATTTAATGAATGTGCAGACAAACGCAAATTGCGTGAAAAAGCACAGGAAAAATTAAAAATGTATAACTCCATTTAAAACGGCGAAAGACGGAAAGACTGAAGCTATTAAAACTTGTCCGTCCACCGCCGCAAAAAGTTTTCCACGATCAGAATTACAAAAGTTAACGAGATTAAAAATGTACGTTACGTTTTTATGTTATTAAAGGCCTTAAGTGGTTTACATTGTAATGTGTATAAATGTATTACTCCCCAGAGATTTGCGAGAGCTTTGGAACTCTATTGGTGTTGCGAGCTATATTACATGAGTGAATTTCATTAAGTAATAACTACGCAAACATCTTATAACACTATAAATTCAAACACTAAATTCGCCCATAAATTTACCGTAACATGGATCGTCTACCCCTATATTTACACAATAAACATCTTGGTAGGTTAGCTAAATATTATAATATTTGTTACCTCCCGCCAATTTAATTTTATATTCATTAATTTAGGCTTAGGTAGGACTACGACCATAAACCCATCTTTTCATGAATCTTTCCTACTTTTACAAAGTAATAAGTATCTTATACTTATTAAATTTCTTATAAAAAGATTTGTATAATTCTATTGAAAAGATTTTCTGATAAATTGTACACAATTTTTATTTCCAGCAAAATTATGTCATTAAATTAATATAGGTATAAAATACTCTTGATTTTTGATACTGACATTTATTTGTCAATTACAAACATTTGAATTTGACTACTGGTTTCCTAGGAGTAGTATAGGCTAAGAGATTTATCAAAACAATAGCTATTTATGCTACAAGAGATGTAGGTACCATTTACTAATCGAGGACGATTTTGCGCCCGAGCGACAGCGATGGCTAGCAAATAAGTTCGAAAGTGGTCAAATGTACCTACATCTCGTGTTGCATATAAGATTTTTTCCACTCCCGATGATTTATTTTTTACCTGTTCATTTTCACTGTCAGATATGTCAAGGCTGTCAAGAAATACAGTTGAATATTGATACATAAAAAAAGAATTTAAGTATTCCATGGAAAATTTAAGAAGAAAAACGCTGTCATCCATCACATATGTCACGTCAACGGTAATTTTTGAATGGAAATATTTATGGAGTGACGACAATTTGATAGAAATTGAATTCAAAATTATGAATTATAAGAATGAATAAATATCTGACACAAGTTTAAAATATCTAACTGTTGGTATTTCACAAAGAGGGAGGTAAGGTCAGCTGTAGGGAAGTAAGGACAATCCTTACTTTCCGTCGCTAATAAAAACCGATATCTTGACAGTAAAATAAACATACATCCCTACAATCAATATCCCAATAGCCTACTTACGATATTGGGAGTGGGAAAATTATATTTAAGCCTGTTTGACACGGTCATAAATTGCTTTATTGGAAACGAATGTTTTGATAAATATTTCTATTTGTATTCCATTGCAAATTTCTTTATAAATTCGGATATATCAGTTTGACAATATCACAAAGCAAATTTGTTAAAATTATGACCGTCTTTATTTTGAAATTTGTAAAGCTATAGCAGATTTGATTAAATATGTATATAAATGTAAGGATAAGAGAATTTAATGTTCATTTTTATTTGTAAACATAAATTGTTAAAAAAATTTCTTTTTTAATACTGTTCACTACTGCGACTAACTACTATAATATTCTCAACGTAAGTATAGTCTTGTGGAGTAATACTTCGTTTACAGGTAGTTAAGGAATATATTAATTCGCTCTATAATCATATACACTATTCGACTAGGAGCCTATATTATTTCTGCATTAAACAACGCACATGCAGGCATGACCATTATAATTACAGCCCCTTTTCGATAGTTTTTTTTTTTTTGCATTATTGATAAATCTCGCAAAATAACGCACAAGACACAAAAATGCTAAAATATACTCAAATGTATACGAACTATGTGGACAATTCCAAAATATTTCTAGAACAGAGAAACGACATACCTCGCGTTTTGAACAGATTTTATATAACCTTTGAAAATATAATAACCTACTATTGTTATTATACGAAACCAAATTCATATTATCGTATAAGGAAATTGAAGGCCTTGGTGATCCAATTATTTATTTAAATTGTTTATTTAAAAAAATGGATGTTTCGAACCATATTGGTTCATCTTCAGCATATAACTGCATTAACACGCTTAATTATTCAGTTCTCCACCGACAAGATGTATTGCAAATTATAATATTTTATTTTATTTTACCTTCGACAATAATTATTTGACATAATGTTTCATACATTGTAAAAATTTTTACTTTACGTTTATATGCTGAAGATGAACCAATATGGTTCGAAACGTCCATTTTTTTAAATAAACAATTTAAATAAATAATTGGATGACCAAGGCCTTCAATTTCTTTATACGATTAGTACATATTGATCCTTCCAAATCAACGATTCTGCAAACTCATATTAGTTGGGCCGATTAACATTTTCAACAAACAAATTTTAAAACCTATGTAAATGGTGAGAAATTTAACAAATTTCTTTCGACTAGTTTAAAATATAGATTTTAGACTTACAAAAACTGAATTTCTTATTCAGGTATTCCGCCATTTAATATTGGGTTACATCGCCTTTATTAGTAATACCAGCTTTAATTCTATTAGGCATTGGAAACCTAAGTCCTGCACATTTTCCTGTGAATATTGTCCCACATGTCTTGCAAGGTAGATTTTACTGTACGCACTGAATTTTTACGAAGTTGCTTTTCATTGTGCCAAAAGTACAGCTAAATCTGGATTAGAAGATGAAGCTTAAAATACCGATCGAACTATTATCACCAGTCATTCGGCTCATAATTTTTTTTAAGTTTTAAGTCTATATTTAAAGTAGCCGAAAGAATTTTGTAGAATTTTCTAAGCATTTGTGTAGATTTAATAATTTGTTGAAAATGTAAACCGGCCAACCTAACCTAACCTGTGTGACAAAAAATAAACTATTTCAATTACGTATGTCGTCAAGAAACATAGACGTCTTATTGCGCAATGCCATTCTCACTTGTAGAAAAATAATACTGTACAGCTATTCAGTTGTTACCGAAAACTAAAAATCTGTTCTGTTGATTATTGCCTATGATGATGATGATATGTGAAAAACGCGGAAAGTATTGAATTAAGTCAAAAATGTAACTGGTTTTGTTAATGCAAAAATATTATGGTAGTCACTGATTATGCTGGAAAATTGATTAAAGCTTAATGGAAAAGATTGAAAGTAGGGAAGTAGGCTAATATTTAAGGATAACATCTTTACAGGAATAATTGAGTACGTCTTCATCGCTAAGAGTCGCATTAATAACACAAAAATATTTATCTTCTTGAAATACCGGAAAAAATCCAATTTACTCCTTTGTTATTACAAAATGATTTATTATTCTTCCTGCTATCACCTTCTTCACCTTTTCTTTCAGATTTCTTTATTCGTTTTGCACCATGAAACTTATTTCATCCCAAGAGCAATATCATCTCTTGCAACAATGTATAACAATTCCATTAAAATTTACGGTCCATCTCATGGAGTCAAGAGCAAGAACAAGGTGTTTATGATATTATAAAATGGATATAAACTTCCCCGCATTGCAATTTTAAGTGTGGTCATTGGGAAAATCGTAAACAAGTGTCGCTCTCGCCATCAAAGTTTGAAATTACCTGAGATGGGTGTTCCTTTTCCTACGGAACCGGAAAGGGATTTAGTTTACTACTTGTCTTTCTTTCTTTGGACCGATAGTCTATTTTCACGCACAATTTGACACGCAATAAAGTCAGGTTATGGACGCATTTATTGCTGACCAGTCGTAAAAGATAATATGGCAATTAGATCAACGGAATTTTAATTAAAACATGTAATACAGTTCGAAGAACAATTTTCATTATTTCAAATAAAATCCAATAATTTTTTAATATCCTTTTCATAACTGTAGTAAATAATATCCTATTACTAATTGGAAGGTTTATTGGATAGAAACCTTCAAATGTTTTTTAAAAGTTGTTTATTATGTTAACAACTAAAAGACGACGTTTCGGCACATGGTTATGGCCATTATCAAGTCAGAAAAAATGAAATTTACATTCAGTCAATTTTTAAATTATAAATAAATTTTAAATTACAACCCATGATTGAGTTTGAATTTTTGCCAACCGCCTGCGCAGGTCGGTGAGTCAACGTCGACTCCTATTACATTCATAGTGGCGCTGGCGCAAGTTAGCAACCAAGGGAGTTTAGTGGTAGCGTTGTTGTTTTGTGTACCAAAGGCAATATACAAATGTTTTAAATTTGCTAGGACTATTTTTCAACCCTCTGTCTGCACGATATAAAAATTTAAAATCGATATCAGAATGTACTCTAGAGTTATGGAGCTTCATACAGGATTCGTTTTTTAATAGCCACCTGGTAGTTTTTAAATTTTACGGTTTTTTACCTCGAACTACCTTGGTAAGAGAGGTACAGGTACATTTTGGTAAATGACCACGGTTTAAGGTCCCTAGAATCCAATTTTAACATTTTCACGACGATGTCTGTGTGTATGTACCTATGTGTGTATGTGTGTATGTGTGTGTGTGTGAATCCTCCACTCTAGCTCAAATACTATCATTCAGAAAATTTTGAAATCTTGTATTTCGAACTTTTTCTGTATTGGAAAGAGCCCATTAGATTTTGGTGAAAATCGGATAACCGATAATAGCACTTTACCAAAAGCTCAAAATAGTTTTTCTTCGAAAAATACCTTTAAATGTTATTTTTTTGAGATTAATGTTATTATAAAAATTAAAGATTATTAAATTTTCTATAGATTTGCATTAATGCTTTTTCTATATATATATTATGGATAAATTTATAAAATTATCTATAATTTAAATCCCAGAGCCTACGCTTTATTCAAATGTATGTAACTGACAGATAAATATCATTATCAAAGAACTAATCATTTCAAAATAATATTAGTAACATTTTAGAAAGGAAAAAGTAAATAGAACAATAGAAAAGAAACTCAATACAGTTTCCACCATAAGTAGATATGTAGGTATGTATTTAGATTAATAAAAATTAACGTTTCACAAAAATATTTAATCTAGCCTTCATTTTTGGATTAGTGAATTCTATTCTATCCCGGTATTTAAAATTTAATCTTCATTTTATTATAGTTCCAGTGGCTCAATGGTTAGAGCAACGCCTCATGTCGAGTGCCCTCGGGGCTGTGGGTTCGAATCCCACTAAGGCTTGGATGAATGTGAACCCACTCTGCAATTGGGATTTAATCCTGTTGAGGGGTTTAAAAAAAGATAGTTACTTGGATTAGATTAGACTATATTTTAAGAAATAAACTGTGAAAAATAATGTAGTATGTACCTCTGTGCAGAGTAGACGTGTTTGTGTTGCGTGCTACACCGACCGTTTTTTCAAATAAGTTCTTATTTTTTATTTGCTAAAAGTTGTGCACAAAATGGACACTAGGTCAAGAGCAAATATAAAAAATGCGATCAGTACAATGACAGCTGATGTGCCCAATGTTGATACCTTAATCTCGGAGGCGGTTATAAATAAGATAGTGGAGGCAGTGTCTTTACAAATATCATCGATAGTGCGTGAAGAAATTGACAAACTGTCGAAAGAAGTAAATAGTCTTCAACGCATATTGAAGACTAAAGATGAAAAAATAGAAGAACTGTCCGGGGAAGTAGACCGCCTAGAGCAGTACAGCAGAAGAAACTGCCTCCGTGTATTTGGGGTTCCTGAATAAGATAGTGAGATGACCGACACTACCGTTGTACAGCTGTTCCAGCAGAAGATGGGAATCGCACTGGATCAGTCCGCCATTGACCGCAGCCATCGTCTTGGAAAACGAATAAAAGATAAGTGCCGTCCTATTATAGTGAAATTTGCACGTTATAATGATCGGGCAGTTGTTTATTCAAATAAACGTAAACTCAAGTCTACGGGTATAGTTATTCGTGAGGACCTAACAAGAAAGAGACTCGATGTATTAAATGCTGCTAAACAGAAATTCGGTTTAAAAAACACTTGGACCAGTGACGGTGTTATATATATTAAAACAAGTAAAGAGATAGTAAAAATTTACTCAATGAAACAGTTCAACGAACTCTCACTATAAATCTCTGTTTCTTGTAAAAACTATTGTCTTTGCTAATTGATATTATAATTTTTGCAGAGTATTGTCCGTTAAGTTTAGCACGCACAAATGAACTTTGCTTTCGCACAGGGTTGGCTCTGAATATTTTGTATTTGTTTTTCTGCTTATTTTTGTTTTGATAGTACAATATTTGAGTGTTGAAAAATTATAAATTATATTGTTTGCGTTATATTTTAACTTTATTCATCTTACATATGTTAATATATTATCAAAATGTTAGGGGTTTAAATACCAAGCTTAATGATTTCTATAATAATGTATCATCTTCTAATTTTGATATAATTGCCTTAACTGAAACTTGGCTTCAACAATCAGTTTATGATTCTGAAGTGTTTGGTACCGACTATGTTGTTTATAGAAAGGATAGAAATATAACCAAAGGAGGAAAATGCTGTGGTGGTGGCGTATTATGCGCTATTCATTCTAAATTCCATACATCTATTGTAAATATGCATCTTCACAATAACTCTTTAGCAGATATTATCTGTGTTAAAATTCAACTATCACTTGTTAAATTTTTATATGTTGTGGTAGTTTACTCGCCTCCACCTATTTCTATTGATCAGCAAGATTACATTTATGAATCCATAGAATCAATTCCTGATATTATGTACAGTGATTTTTTGATTATCGGTGATTTTAATATTAGTCAGTTATCGGATTACTACTTAAATTCCTACACTAATAACATTATTTCATCTTTTTCAAACTTTTCCAATTATCTCCAAGCATCACAACATAATCATATTCTCAATTCTAATAATAGAATTTTAGATATAGTTCTTTCCAATTTGGACTGCAATATTACACATGATTCTTGCCCTCTTGTCCTTGAAGATAATTATCATCCAGCTTTAAATGTATCTATTATTCCTGATACACCTATAGTACACGAGGCAACAATGAACAGTGATCAGAAGATCTCATACAATTTTAGAAAAGCGGATTACGCATTGTTATATAGTCTGCTGGGTACATTTGATTGGAGTATTCTGTCAAATTTCAACAACGTTGACGATGCATTTAAGAAATTTTATGAAATATTGTACCACATATTTGATATATGCATTCCTACAACCTCTAGAAAAATATTCAAGTATCCCCCATGGTTTTCGAAAGACATTATCAAAAATATAAAATTGAAAACCAAATATCATGAACTATATAAAAGAACTAAGGATAAAAAATATTACGATTATTTTAGTAGCTTGCGCTCTAGAATAAAAGAAGATATGAAAATAGCTCATAAAGAATATCTTGTGTCCTTAGAGAATAATTTAGTCAATGATCCTAGAAAACTGTGGTCTTACTTGAATAACAAGAAACAAACAGGTCGAATTCCCAGCCAAATGAACTTAAATACTCAATCGCTTAACACTACTTCCGAAATTGTTCAAGGTTTTGCTGACTATTTTTCATCTGTGTACGTGCCGACTTCATTTTTTCCACTACAGTAAATTCTACCACTTGCAATTTGCAATCTGATTTGGTATCATTAGAATCCATAACTGAACAACAAATTATTGAATCGATTAATAAATTAAAACCATCCACTAATCCTGGACCAGACAATTTCCCGGCATATATAATTAAAGGATGTCGTGATATATTTGTAAAACCATTTCATATTCTCTTCAATCTATCCCTTTCTACTCACACGTTTCCTTCGTCATTAAAGACTACTTATATAACGCCAGTTCACAAGTCCGGTGACAAACGTAACATTTGCAACTATCGTCCCATAGCTATATTATCCAACATCTCAAAAATTCTTGAAAAAATCATTTACAATCAAATATATAACACTGTACATAAACAAATATCAGATTCACAGCATGGTTTCATAAGAGGTAAATCAACTGCGACAAACTTAGCTAATTTCACCGAATACGCACTAAATGCTTTATATGATAATTTGCAAGTGGATGTTATCTACACAGATTTTGCTAAGGCGTTTGATAAAGTTGACCATCAAATTCTCATTCAGAAACTAGTAAATAATTTTAATTTTTCCTTAAACTTAGCTTCACTACTTTCATCTTACTTGAATACTCGTTATTTGCACGTTCATTACAATGGATTCACTTCACAACCGTTTATTGCTACATCGGGAGTTCCTCAAGGATCTAATCTTGGCCCTTTGTTATTTAACCTATTTATAGACGACATAGTAGGCCGAATTAAAAACTCAAAATGCCTTCTTTATGCTGATGATATGAAAATTTACAAAATTGTTAACAATGTCAATGATTGCCTTGAATTACAATGTGACATTAATAATATTGTGGCTTGGTCATTTGAATCTGAACTGCCGTTTAATGTAAAAAAATGTGAGGTCATGTCGTTTTCAACGAAACAAAATAATTATATTTTATATGAGTATAGAATGAACCATATCAATTTGTGTAGAGTTAGCACTAAAAGGGATTTGGGAGTATTATTTGATCCTAAGTTTGATTTTTCATTACACGTTAACAACTTAGTCACTTGTAGTTACAGAAATCTTGGATTTATTGTGAGAAATTCACGAGATTTTCATAGCATTACCACTCTTAAATCCCTTTTCAATTGTTTTGTTCGTGCCAAATTAGAATATTGTTTCCTGATTTGGAATCCATTGTATCAAAATTCGATAAGAGCTATTGAAATTATTCAGCGAAAATTTGCAAGATATTGTTGGTATAAGGGTCATTTTGGTTCTCAAAATGATTTTCACTACAACACTGCATTGATAAGTCTTAATATGCTATCTCTTGAGAATCGACGCACTGTGCAATCTCTATTGTTTATTTACAAATTAATTAATAATGATATAATGGATTCCAATCTCCTTGCATTGTTAAATTTTCATGTACCCAGAACAAATCATCCTCGCCAAAAAATATTGTTTTCCATTACAACAGCTAGGACAAATTACGAATTAAAAAGTCCGTTAAGGCGTTCATGTTCTGCATTTAATGTTTTATACACTAATTGTGATGATATTGACTTTTTTGTTGATTGTTTATTATTATTTAAGAAGAAATTGATGACATATTTCTCATTGTATTAATTTATAACCTGCTTATAGTAATTTTTCTTTGCACAATTTATTGTACTGATAATATGTAAATGTATTATTTTGTAGTACCCCTTAATTGGGAACTTTGTTCCTGTCGGGTACTTACTTATAAATAAATAAATAAATAAATAAATAAAATTAGAGTAAAATTCGCTAATCCAAAAAACTTAATATTTTTTGTGACTCGGGCTGTACATGGCGGGAGGTATTGTGTGGGCTACATCAGATTTTTATTATAAGTTACTGATCATTAATTTAAATTATTGATCCAATAAATAGTAGCCTTTCTAAAAGTAGAATCGCATTCACCTGTTTTCACTACAGGATTGTAAATAAAATACATTCCTTTTTAAATCTTTTTCGAAATCATACAAGAATCTAAATCCTCTACTAATCTAATTAAAGAAATATAATTCCTTAACTATCCCTCTTCTATTGCGTGTTACCAGTAATAAAATTCCAAATTAGATTACAATCAATCAATAATCCAATCCGAAATGAAGTATCATTAAGCAAATTACCAATAGTATTCATGTTATCAGATAGGTATCAAGTTGGCAGTTATCGCCTAGCGAGAACTATTGGTTTAGGGCCTTATAGAATCGCAATGCGCGACTGGGGATTTGCGGAGGCGTTATTACGTCACACAGGTCACGTGGGGCAAGTGTCACAAGCGGTCGATGGGGCGGATTTGATTTTTATACTAGGGTAGTGCATTGTTTGCCGCTTCGATAGAAAAGACTGTACCCATACATTTAGTATCAGTACCAGGATTTTGTTGAGTATTTACTTTCCGCGTATTTTTATAAATATACATTTATTTTAAACAATTTCATGTACTTATTTTCTCAAATTTAATATATTTAAAATAAATAATTTTTAAAGATATTAAGGTAGGATCGTTACATTAAAAATATTAAACAAGAAAATCTATCTATCTCTTCCCTAGAAATTCTACCGCAATTTTTTCAGCACGCCAATTTTTTTCTTGATAATAAGTTGCAACGATCCGCTACCATATTTTTTTTTATTGTGAACGATACATAAGTCAGATTTAGTTAAGTGACGGGCCATTATTAGAAGAAATTTAGAGATAATTGAACAAAACTCAGAGCAAATTTATGACAATTGTTACAACTAACTAAATGTCATTGATTTAGAAAAAATTGTGTAGGTCTGGGGGGGGGGGGGTGATCGCCCCCATCGCCCTTCCCCTGGGTACGCCATTGTTTAGTATTCCCCAACAGCATTATGTAATAATGGGGTCTATTCTGTATCTCAGTGGTTAATATTTAACCACTGGTTAGTTTTTTTAACCAATCAAGTATGTTGACGTATAACAAAAAAAAGGATTTTTAGTTGTCAAATCAATAACTATTGGATAAAAATTTTAACCACTGGTTAAAAATTAACCACCAAGTTACACAATAGGGCCCAATATTTCGTTTAAAGGTAGAAATATTTTAATTCGCTCTTTAATCGGTGTTGAAGCAGACAGATTATTTAATAGATGTGGTTTCATTTGAAAACATTTCGCTATATTTGATTTGAAAAGAAACTGACCCTTATGTATCCCATTACAGAAGATTAGAATTGTACTCAATACCAGGAGGCATTTAAAATGACCTTAGCACAGACAAACGTTTGTCTGTGATCTTAGGAACATGATTCAGGGTTGTATTTAAAAAATTTAATACCGCAAATTCTAGTTCGTCGGAATTACTATTAGAGGAAATTAAAAATAATCCTATTTCATAGAATTGCCAAACTAAATAGTTTAAAGATCAAAATATTTTGTTATAAACAACATAAACGAAAAAGTTTTAAGATATTTGAACGACCCCTGTTTTGATATTAAGTTAGCAGTTAGCCTCGTCGGCCATCTATTTTCAGCCAGACATAGTAATGTATTTCTGTGCTTTATTTAAATAGGTTCAAGCAAAAATTTCATACAATTCTATTCTTCTCTACGGTTTCAAAAGAAACCACATCTATAAAATAATTTAAACGTCAACTTTCATTCGCTAGTCATACCATATAACTATTTTCGCACATATAAACATGAGCGTTATTCTAGTTCTTTTCGATAGTTTTTTGATTATTGATAAATCACGTAAATCAACACAAAACACAGGGATACTAAAATACACGACAATGTATACGAACTACGTAGATAATTCCAAATTATTTCCTGAACATAGTCACAACGTACGTCGTCTTATGAACAGATTCTATAACCATTGTGGCAAAAAAAAACTACTTCAATTACATGTCATTAATTGTGTATTCTAAAAATAATTTATATATTTTTAAGTTACTAAATTTAACCTAAAATAAGCAAATGTTAATTCTAACCGAATTTTTAGATAACTGTTTTATGTATTTCTATAATTATTAAATTAAAAGTAGGTACTGTATTTGAAACTGAAAATAGAAACATTGACATTCTGGTCATTGTAAATCATAGAAATTATTATCTACATAATACGTATTTTTACCTCTCGCTAAGAGAGGTATTGTATTCATGCTAAAAATCGCATATCCAGATTTTAATGAATAAGCACGTTTTAAGGTCCCTAGTATCCGATTATAACATTTTTACGATGATGTCCGTATGTGTGTGTGTGTGTGTGTGTGTGTGTGTGTGTGTGTGTGTGTGTGTGTGTGTGTGTGTGTGTGTGTGTGTGTGTGTGTGGATGTGTGTGTGGATGTTGGATTCACTATATCTCAAATTCTATGAGACTTAAGACATTTTTAACTACGGATTCCTCAATCTAACAATAATCGGAAGAGTCCAGTCAGTTTTGGTAACAATTGGACAACCGGAAGTAGTAGTTACAAGAAAAAAATCGTCTAAATATTATTTATCGAAAATTTATGTAAATACTTATATTAAAGAACGTTAAATTCTTTATTCGATAAATATAAATTCATTATTATATCTTCTATAGATTTAGAGATAAAGAAAGGCATTTAAAATAATTTGATGTAAAAAATCTCAGATCAAACTACTACAAGGCAAGAAATTCAAATGTTTGTAATTGACACATAAATGTCACTGTCAAAAATATTACATGCCTCTGTCAAAAATATTTGTATATTATTAAGATTATGAAAATAAAAAAAAGTCAGCAACGCAAAAGAATATACGTAAAAAAGAATATAAAAGGAATTTGCGAAAAAATGACGAATATAAATAAAAAGAAAAGGAAAGTAGAAAAAGAAAATTTCAGGATATTGAATATAAAGAAAATGTAAGTATTGTACATAATTTATTTTAAAATATCCCATAGATATTGCAAATATATATGAGAATTATTTTGTAGTGAGACATGAATATCTATATGTATTTGTATTTAAAAATATTTTTCGTTTTATGCGTACAACCAGGTAAAATATCTGGCGAGAGGTTATGTGTTGGCCACATCAGATTTTTATAGTAGTTTGAAGATAGCCAAAATATTTATAAAAATAAATGATTGTACTTACCGGTAATGGAAATTCTTCATACTTGACACCTTACGCCTTCGTTTAAGATAACACTTTTACACAAATCTTCGTATTTCACTTTAAATGTTTGTTTATACATTATAATTTAATACACAGAAATATACATACGTCCATCCACTGTATAATATCACAACAAACTACAACGCACTAATATCTTGCGATTTTTAACTTGTTTCGTTACGAACACGATAACACTGATCACAGTGAAGAATGAAATATATTTTAAGAAAAATACTATAAATACGAGCAATAATCGGTAAAAGGTAAAATTATTTTACGTCAGATGCAAGATTAGTTTTTACAACAAAATTAAATGGGTATTTAGATAAATAAGAAAAAGTTTTTACCATTATCAATCATACTGTTTGTGTTTATGTAAAAGTATAAATAAATTTATCATCACGGCATATTATCCATTGCTGGGTGTGCCAATTTGCTTTGTACACATATATCGCTTATTATGAAATATTTGTACCTTGCGAGCGATTATCTGGCGTCACTTCACGGGCACTCATTGTTACAGTTGATTCTATAAGTACATTTATTATTTTTGAAAATAATATGCTACAATTTAGATATGAAAACTCATATAATTTATTATGATAATAACGCAGTTAAAATGAGGTCTAAATGAAGTTGAAATGTTAACATACAATGTGCAAATGGCCATAAATGATTAATTTGGTCGTACATCATGTTATCATAACCACATTTGTATTTAATTTATAGATTTCAGTAACAGCATATTGTACTGATACTTGTCTACAAATTTGCATGCCATGAAATTGTTGCTCTTTCGCTGCTCACAATGGAATAGATTTCTTTGTAGTAGTAGAATGCACGGCTGTTTTAATTTCATCTAAATTTTTCATGAATGAAAAGTGATAAATTTCCTTTGACGGACATTTTTAATTTAATTTTGTAATGGAACAGTTTTAATTTTAATTAAACAAATATTTAATATACTCACATATTGTTTTAAAATAAAACTGAAATTTAAATAAATAAATATATCATCACGGCCTATTACCCATGGCTGGGTGCGCCAATCTGCTTTGTACGAAGATATAGGCAATGATGATGACATATTTGTACCGTGCGGGCGTTTACCAAATGTCACCTCACGGGCACTCATTGTTGGCGTGGAGAGCGCACCACCGGGGTCAATTTGTGCCATTTAAAATTCGAAATATTTGGCGGCGGTCGGGATCGAATCCGGTTCCCCAGATTCGCGACCAAACACTCAGGCACGCGGCCACGAGACCCCATAAACTGAAATTTATTTT
Organism: Harpalus rubripes; assembly: GCA_963082715.1. Lineage (NCBI taxonomy): Eukaryota > Metazoa > Arthropoda > Insecta > Coleoptera > Carabidae > Harpalus > Harpalus rubripes. The sequence continues at coordinate 53,594,666 of OY720457.1, read as the reverse complement.
TTTAAATATTTTAAATATATAAATTACTTTGTTTAATACAACTTGAATACGAGAATCCGTGACAGGCATTTAATATGGGAAAATACTTTTCAAAATTTTCAATAACCAACTTTTTGTACATTTCAATGCGCTGATTTTAAATTTTCAAACCGATAATTTATTGCTGAGTTTACATACAGTTTTCGAAACGTTTTTAGTTTTGAAAACGCCATGTATACAGTGGCAAAACGGTTTTGAGTTATCTCAAACCAAAACTAAAATACGTAAGTTTGAATTGAAAACTAGTAAATTGTGTAAACACTTAGAATTCAGTTTCGATATTGCGCATGCGTACATAGCATAACATTTCTGTCGCTGTTGCCTATACTACAAAAATGTTCCAAGATAACGGTGCAGAAATATATCTCCATCCTTCAACAGAATGGAAGTCATGTGTAAAAGTATACTGCGCATACGTTGTGTACTCTCTCTCTCTCTCTCTCTCTCTCTCATGCCGTATATATCTTTTTCTTCTTGTTTTTTTTCCATACAAATTTCATAACAAATCGAAATTTGTTATTTTTCATTTTGCCGCACATTCCTAATTTCCGTTCTCTTGAAGGATGGATATATATATATATATATATATCTGCACCTTTATCTTGGAACAAGGATGTTGCTAGTGCACTGCATCTATAGTTTGAAAGATCGATGAGTTTTAGTACAAAAAATAATTGTAATAATAGCAAAACGAATAATTTGAAGTGAAGAGGATCTGTCATTTATATCAGCCAAATGCACAAGCGCTGAAACTGTTTCCAAATCAATCTGTAAACCTGTTTTGAAAATTGCATGTAAACATTTTTGCGAAATTTTGAATCAAAACTGAAACACTTTTCAAAACAGCATGTAAACATAATATATATATATATATATATATATATATATATATATATATATATATATATATATATATATATATATATATATATATATATATATATATATATATATATATATATCTTTAGTTTAGTTAAATATTTGCGTTTAAAGTTGGACCCAAAAAACCTATTTTAGGGCAATAACCTAAAAATGGTTAGAGATATACTCCTGGCGACTTGAATGGATACAATTTCTAGACCAAATTAACTACAGATTGCCAAAAATCGCCAAAAATATATTTTTGACCATTTTCAGAGATTTTAGTTTTTTGGGCTGTGCGTAGAATCTTATACTATAACTATTATAATTTGGTATTATTACTATATATTTTTGCATTTTAAAATTTATGCAGTAACATGCAATGTAATAATTCTTTAACTTGATTGGTCAATGTACTGGCATCTGTGCAACATAGTAACATAGATAAAATCTGATCTACCTTAATAAGTTTTAAAATATAGTAATTATAGTGATCAATGCGAAGAAAAAATTTGTTTCGAAAATAATTGACTCATTATTTTTTCTTTTCTATTTTTAGCTCATAATTTTGCATATTGATTCAGTATAAATAGCTTCCATATTTTGACTTGACAATGTATAAATAACTAATATGTTACAGTTTCTCGAACCTTATCAAATATTAACCTCTTATTGTCAGTTTTCATACAAATGTGAATACAGTCAGGGAAATGACAAGCTCTCAATTCTTGGTAATTCGACGGAACAAGAGATTAAATATTCATAGTAGCTTTGAACGTGCCAAGTACCGATCATATTATGCTTAACATTTATAAAGCATTTCCCTGAATGTAACTACTTACAAAAATATACTTATACTTGTTTATTTTTAACCGCAATATCAATATTGAATATTTGTAAGGAACACGAATAGCATAATCTTTTATCGGAATAAGTTTCGGTGGAAATACATATTGACTTGGCACCTCCACATTAAATAAGGGAGATTATTTTAGAATATGGTAAACTGAGTTCAAGAGTATGATAAATGATTTAATAATTATCACACGGAAAGAGATTCAACTGTTATTGTGAAATTAATGCTTTTGGGCTTCCGCTACGTTCACAAATTTACACTGTACTCCTTTCGAAAATTAACTCTTAAAACTATAGGGAAACGGTATCTGAGTACATACAAACTAACTGAGCTGCGTTTGTAACCGCGGCTTTCAAAAATGAAGAAATTTATCAGGGCCATATCGATTTTTATGACGAATGCATTAGAACTATATGCAAACGTATTCATCGTCGTCTGTACATTCCAGAACGAGAATTGAAACAAGCTAGGATTCAGTAATTCACATACCATATTTTTTATAAATTACATTTCTTATGGGGTTAACCGTCACTTTTGACAAAGGTGCTAAAAAAGTGACTTCATAACCAATTCTTTATTATACGCACGAAATCTATGCCGCGTTAGAAGTTTCCGACACCTGATATAAATGATAAATATAGAATTTGAGAAAATAATGTGTAAAGTCTATCTTTCATTGGAGGCAACAAGGAAATTTCAACCCTCGTCACCCATTGTTTGGTCAAACAACTGTAAGGTCCAGATTAAAGTCCAGAGTTTCCTTTCAACAGTCCAGCCGCTTACAGGTTTAATATCCGCCAGAAGATTAGAACAATGGCGGATTATTGAAACACCACACACTTATATTTTGTAATTTTTGTGTATATTAAGTTGGATACGAAGAATAATAATTATAATCTTTCATTGAAATAAATATTTTATGAATCGTTTCCTTATTTAGTTTTGGAAAAACAAAAAATGTAATTGTATTACTTTTCTACTTACCTCCTTAGTCCTTAAATATTATAATACTTAAGCCCGCTCATACCATATATTGCAAAATTATTCTTACCACCTTTGGTTAGAGCTAACTAGAAGTTAAACTGTTGTTCGCATCGCTTAATAAACTTTCACTTTAACTAAAGATGTTAGGATCAACTCTTACTCAAATAACAGCAAAATATATTTCATATCTCTCAAAATAAAACATTCGAAAAAAATAAATAAATTAAAAACAGAGCAACAACGATAAAAATATGTGTATTTTTCTGCGTATACACAATCCTTGAACAATGGAAAAGGGAAATAAAGCGTCAATTTTTCCAATTACTCCCACATATTTTCTTTTGGCGTGCAATTTATCGTGCAATTAAGTTGAAATACTTTAGTGAATTGAAAAATGAGGTATATTGGAACAGTTATACTGGAATTTGACCTCATTCTGATAAATAATTCCCAACCTGTTGTTGAAAATAGTTTCATTTAGCAAACTGACATTGTATTGGTTACTTAAAAAAAAAAGAAAAATCTGGTGTGGCCAACACAATACCTCCCGCCATGTACCGCCCGAGTCACAAAAAAGATTAAGCTAATCCTTCTTTTTGGGTTAGCGAATTTTACTCTAATTTTGGCAGTTTATTTCTTAAAATATAGTCTAATCTAATCCAAATAATTACCTTTTTTTGATAAGAAAATGAAGATTAAATTTTAAATATCGGGATCAAATAGAATTCATTAATCCAAAAATGAGAATTAGCTTAAACTTTTTTTGCAAATCGTTAATTTTTATTAATCTAAATACACACCTACATATTTACATATGCTGGAAACTGTATTGATTTCCTTTCCTATTTTTCTATTTACTTTTTCTTTTTAAAACGTTACTATTATTAATTTGAAATGATTAGATCTTTGACAGTGACATTTATCTGTCAGTTACATACATTTGAATAATTGCGCAACCAAGGAGTTTTGTTTGTTTAAAACATAGGGTCCGGGATTTAAATTATAGATAATTTTATAAATTTATCCATAAAATATATAGAAAAGGAATTAATGCAAATCTATAGAAGATTTAATAATCTTTAATTTTTATAAAAACATTAATGTCGAAAAAATAACATTTAAAAGTATTTTTCGAAGAAAAACTATTTTGAGCTTCGAGTAAAGTGCCATTTCCGGTTATCCGATTTACCCCAAAATTTAATGGACTCTTTCCATTACAGAAAAAGATCGAAATACAAGGTTTCAAAATTTTCTGAATGATTGTATTTAAGTTAGAGTGGAGGATCCACATATACATACATACACACACACACACACACACACACACACATACACACACACACACACACACACACACACACACACACACACACACACACACACACACACACACACACACACACACACACACACACACACACACAAACATATATACACATACACATACACACATGCACACAGACATCATCGTGAAAATGTTAAAATTGGATTCTATGGACCTTAAAACATGCACATTTACCAAAATCTCGATTTGCGATTTTTAGCACGCTCCCTATACCTTCCTTACCAAGGGTAGCGGGAGGTAATAAATGTATCAGGCGGACTATATCTATTGCTAGGTGTGCCAATCCGCTTCTTTTTCATTGTAACTACCGTTGAAGACTATTACCACAAATCTCGTGGTCTCACAACGCTGTCCATGGAGAGAGCACTTCAAGAAATCTGCCGAATTTTAAATCTCTATGTAAAATTGCCACCTCTTTGGTGTTACATCAGCATCTCCGTGTGTCCGCTTCCTAGTGCACTTGCACCGCATGACCTCGTCCTCGACACCGGAGTCTCGCGGGGTCGTGTGACGCGCCGATCAATACCGCCGCCTTCTGGTGCCGCCTCCGCCACCCCCGTACCCCCAGTCATCACGTGATCTGCACCCACAACGTGGCCAACAGTTGGGGGTTCCCCAATCCCTAAACTTAGTACAACGTGACAAGACCAGAAAAAATTGGAGGAATATTAAGGAGTTATAAAATGGTGTATTGTATAATGGGGGACTAAAGTGCGTCTTTAAGATAGTGATAATTTATCGAAGTCGAAGCTATTTTAGTTCCGTTATTATACTTTATTTAATAATAGCATATGAAATTAAATTAAAATGATTAAATTTTATGACTTTAATCATGCAGAATGTTGTGTAAATGTACCTACAACTGCTACGCAACAATTAATATTTACTTTCTATTACCCTAAATACTAGGGCCTGCATCTCAGAAGCAACTAAATAAAATATTAGTTTACATAATGGCTAGTTAGGTAAGATTCTAAATTTGTCTTGTATATTTTATCTCTAAATCCATTGAATATGAAGAAAAAAATACGTTGAAAAAATGATCAAGGCCTTGGTGATCCAGAATTTGTTTTTACCTTCCGTCACCTTTAGGTAAGGAAGGTATTGTCTTTGGTCAAAAAATTCGGTGATGAGTTTTTGATGAATAAGCACGTTTTAGGGTCCCTAGAATACGATTTTACTATTTTTACGATGATGTCTGTATGTGTGTGTGTATGTGTGTGTGTGTGTGTGTGTGTGTGTGTGTCTGTGTGTGTGTGTGTGTGTGTGTGTGTGTGTGTGTGTGTGTGTGTGTCTGTGTGTGACAAAATTTTCTAATGCGATAACTCTAATACTACAATTCCAAAAATTACAATTCTTTCGTATACCTCTTCGTTACATCCATGTGAAGAGCTGATTAGATTTTGGTTATAATTGGTCAACCGGAAGTACCCTAATTTGAAGATTTTAACAGTTTTTCTTGAAAAAACGATGTTAAATATCAATTTTTCACATTTAATGTTATTATAAATATTAAAGAATATTTTATTCTCTATACGATTTGAATGCATTTTATACTTTATATTAAATAGATATACAGTTAAAAAATTATAAAGAAATTAAATATCATATATTAGCCTGCTATGCTATAACTCTGAAAACAGCTGCTATATTAAGAAAATTCTGATTGAAAGGTGTCAGTGTCAAGTGCAGTTGACAGTATATTTGTATTATAATTTTACTGGAAATATAGGATCTTTTAATAGAATTTGTATAAAATACATACAACTGCCTTAAGGAAAAGTACAAGAAATAGAATCTTTGCAGGGAACTTTTTGTATGACATTTTTAATACAAAATACATAGAACTGACGGAAGGTAATGTGCTGGCCACATCAGATTTTTTTTTTTTATTAACAAACGGACGTTTCGAACACTTGTGGTTCATCAGCTACAAAATCATTTTGTGTTACAGAAAGACATATATGAAATATGAAAATATTAAAATAGAAAAAATGTGTAATCACTCACCATATTACAAAATATAATGTAAAATGTAGTCATTGTTTAATAACAATGACATATTTTGTAATATGGTGAGTGATTACACATTTTTTCTATTTTAATATTTTCTTCATATATGTCTTTCTGTAACACAAAATAATTTTGTAGCTGATGATGAACCAATAGTGTTCGAAACGTCTGTTTTTTTAATAAAAAAAAAACAAATTCTGGATCACCAAGGCATTGCTCATTTTTTCAACGAATTCCCAGCTGATTCTTCTGGACTCAACTCAACAAGAAAAAAATACAATAAAGAAAGTAAAAGCTTCTTTAAAAGTGCGTTTTTCGATCGATCAATTTTAAACAAATTATATAAACTTAAAACTGTGGGCCAAAAGACGCGTGACAATAGATTTATCTTCCAGTGAAATTTTTTGTACAATATGAAAACATAGTAAAAATCTTGTGTAAAGTAAAATCAACTGTGCAAGACATATGAGAAAATACTCGAACCGAAGAATATATAGGGCTTGTGGATACAATGCCTAATAGAGTTAAAGCTGTTATTACTAATAAAGGCGATGTAACCCAATATTAACTGGCTTATTCTGTAAGAATGTCGTTATACCATAACGTATCGTTATGATGAAAAAGTTGTTAAATAACGATAATTTTCAAAAAGCGTATTCTGTAAAACCAATGTTGTTATATTGAAATCGTATTGTCGTTATTTTAAGTAGTTCATGAACGATAAGGATTCACTTGTCGGTATTCAATCCGTAAATGTCAAATTTTAGCAAATGGAAGGGTTAATTAATTTATTATTTATATTTGTGCAGGAAATATATAATTAACAACCATATTTAAATTTTAGAAGAAATGTTTGTGGTCGTAAAAGTCTTTTATGGGATAATAATAATCCATTTGATAATCGATATTTATGCATATTCCTTACTCAATGAAGAAATAATAATTGAAATAATAATGTCATTTTTTTTTGCGACGTTTATAACGTTATTACTTAGTGAATACGATTTTTATAAATTGTCGTTCAGGATCACATCGTTACATTTATAATTAACGATAGTGGTTATATAACGATATTTTTACAGAAGCCTGTAAATGGCGGAATACTTGAACATATTCGGTAAGTTCAAATCTATATTTTAAACTAGACGAAATAAATGTAAAGAAATTTCTTACGATTTACGTAGATTTTATAATTTGTTTTTATGAAAGTGTAAATCGGTCGATCTATTCTGAGTGAAGACTTGTAATTGTAAAAATAGTAAAATCCTATTCTAGGGACCTTAAAACATGCTTATTAGTGAAAAGGAATTCTATGATCAAAGAAAATACCTTACTTACCTGTTCCTCTTTGTGACGGGATGTAAAAACAATACCTATTCGAAATACAGGAATTTAAATTAGAGTTTGGGTTAACCAGGTTGTTCTGTAAAAGATAATAAAAGTAAAATAATGAATTAAAAAAAAACATTTCTTAGAACGATACGCCAATATCTACATCTATAAATACTTTTAAATATTTTAGTAGATGTCACTAGAACATAGTTGATAATGGGCCCGTCAAACTTTTTTTGAATTTTTTATATGTTATGAAGAATTTAAAAATAGAAATTCCGTATTTTTTGTTTTCTTGAAATTATGCTTAATAACACCAAAAATAATTATTAAAGTTTTAGCGCGAAAGTTGTGACGTTAGTGTCACTCCGTCATAAGTAGAGAGAACCGGCATACGTTACCATTAATAATGGTAATATAGGTAAGTAAAATTAATAATATTTGCTCGTTTTCATAATCAGATTAATCATTCGCTTTAATTAATGTGACTTTAAGACTTTCTTTAATATAATTGCAGGTTATTATACTCTCCAAGTGTCATTATTATAATTAAAATAGTATTTAAACTATTTTCTATTTATAATTAAATGCAACAATGACAGTATTGATTACAATAATCAAAGCATAGTTCATAATAATAAGTAATCCAACATTTACATTTCAATTTACTAAATGATTACAAAAGTGACAAGTATTAAGATTACAATAATTAAAACATAAATTATAATTTTATTTATTTAATTTAAGTAAATTTTCTTTTGATCTTAATAAAAAATTACTCGGATATATTAAATATGTGCGTGTTAGAGTATGTGTAAAGCCAATCGCGAATTTATGAGCAAAATATGCATGGTCCACCTGTGCAGTAACATTTTCACAAGGTAACTGGACGACTGTAATGACGCTGACGTCACAACATGGCGATCGTTATACGCTAAAAACTGTAATTACATTATTATAGGTATAAAAATACAAAATATATAACAATTTTTATTTCGTTTTCATTTATTTATATTCAAAATTCATATGCGATATGTAATTTCTAATAAGTCGATGACTTGGACGGGCCCATTGGAGATAATACCAGAATAATTGCCTTTTTAATATTTCATATCTTTTTGTTTTCTGAACTAGTATAAATAACGATAATATAAAATTCTATATTTATTTGTTCCATTGACAATGATATTCGTGAATTATGTATCCGTCAACAAATACCGGTAAACTTAGCTGGTCGTCTATTCTTGGATCGATTTGTCAATAATATAACGGAGTAATAACAGAGTAGCAGATTATTGTCGCATGACTGTAGCATTTTCAGGGTATTGTTTTCTGTTGTCAATTATCCTTGAATTTGAGAATGGGATTCAGATTTGATTTTAATGAAAATTACTACGCAAGTGGTATAAATTGATGTGCATTATACGGTATTATTACAGTGAAACTTTGAAAAGATCGAAACCTTTAAACTGTGTCAAAAGGATACTAATTATTTGAATTTTTCTTCTTTTACAGTCCATAATACCTAGAATTTAACATACTTTCAGTGCCGTAACTAGGGCGTGGCAAAGGTGGCGCCCGCCACGGGCGCAAAATTCTTAGGGGCGCAAAATTTTAATCATTTATATGGTTTTAGATCAAATATTTCTAAAATCTATTTTCTAAATTTAACAAATAATTATCTACAGGTAGGCCAGTCGGCAAGGTGTTTATTGTGGAAATAATTGGTGACAAGCTGGCGTGAATTTTATTCTCTTTATTGGGACCTCCGAAAAGACATGCTAATTTTGCACCCTCTAGCGATTCCGGATTTTGCCGCCATCTTGGGTGAAAAATTTACAAGAATACAAAATTAAAGCTCGTAATTTCCTGTACATAAAAGGGTTCTTATATTTTTTGCCTAGGATGATCTCTCAAAGAGTTACGTTAAAAAATAGTTAACCAGAATAACATCAATGATAGAAATTTAAATTACTCAAAAAAATTAACAATATTAGGTTCAGCTCTTTTCTACAAATTCATCCACAACTCGATCCGGTTAAAGATACGATAATGCGGTTGAAAATTTGAATTCAGCTTGAAATTCTCCTTCATGTCATGTATTACCTTGTTCCATTTTAGCCATTCAGTATTGTAGAGAATATGGAATAATTTTGATCTCTCTGATTGGCTGAAATTGGAGACAAGAAACAAGTTTACTCAATGTAATTTCGGCTAATTAAAACCGACGCTGATGCGAGCGCCATCTACTGAATGGCTTAAATGGATCAGAGTATAGACGGTTTTTGCCACTGAGCGGTTCGCGAATGACTAACAACTTAAACTTATACGAAATTCCTCTAAAATTTTAAAACATCTGCAAATCGGTTTAGATCTCATTTCATCTGAAATTTCGACACGTGTTAAATACCTATGTAAAATTGTTCATCTTTAATCATGTTAAAATTTTAGATGAAAATATGAGAACTAAGCCGATTTGCAGATGTTTTAAATTTTAGAAAATGTTCATGTAAGTTTAAGTAGTTCAGTAGTTTATTTTGTTTTTATTTTCTTGATATGTAGAGGCGCAAATAAAATTTTTGCCACAGGCGCTCAAAACGCTAGTTACGGCTCTGCAACTTTAACCGTACCAAAATGTATCTAGTCATCTGCCATATGTTTTATAGTATCTATATAGTCAATTTAACATAATAACTAAATGGCAGACACGAACAAGTAATTCAGGAAAGAGACGCCCGACCTTGTCACCTTGCTTATCCTGTTCACAAGTTTCGAAACTCTATTACCTGAAATTTCTAGCGACATTCTAATCATATACCGAAATTGCCACAGCTTTCTAGTTAAATCAAAATATACGCAAACAACAAACTTAAATTTTAAATATTCTTTAAATTGGCATTGTCACGTCTATAATTAAATGTCTAATGAATTATTCAGTAGCGCTGTCAAAATTTTGATTTACATTTATTTGTTTAAACCTTGTTGGTGCAACTTACATGTAAGTTTGTAAATATAAATTCTAATCGTTTTCCATTAAATATTTTGGCACGCATTCCAAGAACCAATCACCCAATAATCGTAGTTTGGCAAACAATTTATGTACTTGAAAACTTTCTCTCAACCTCTAATTATACTCGTATATCGATGTAGTTCCAAAGTTTCAAATAGGACATCCAAGTACAAGGTAGAACAACTTACAATTTATACTATGTGAATGGAGCGTTATCATGATGCAGTATGACTTTTATTCTTGATCGATTATGGCGCAGCCTAATAATCTACTTTTGTTTTTTGTCGGGATCATACAAATAGGTCCATGGTTCGTCTCTTGTCACAATGCTGTAAACCAGCTGAGAGGACGCATGAGCAAAGCGTATGAGTATAGCTTTACAATAGTTATAAGTTATTGGGAATCTAGGGAGCATATACAGTCGAACTTCGATAACTCAAACAATGACTTGCCACAAAAAAAAGTTCGAGTTATCAATACTTCGGGTTATTAAATAAAATGCATATGTATAAATATTATTTATGTATATGTATTTATTCGAGTAAAAATCACTTACCTTTTGATATATACAGATTGATATAGGTATACAGATCAAAGTTATAAACATTATTTTAGTGTAAAAAAGTCAGTTATTTGTGACTGACGAGATAATTTTTTATTTTCATTTTCAATCAAAAAAGCTTCAATGTTATTTAAACCATTACGCAGGGAATTGGTTGTATGGTCACTGGTTTTTAAATACGAACACAAAACGCTCAACGAATTTTCAACCAACTCGTTTAAAGGTGGTTGCTGCAAATCATCCTCCGTCATATCACTTTCGCTGTCATCTGTATTGTCTAGCTCTACAGATTCGGATTCAGATTTGTAGAGGTCGACAATATCTTCATCTGTGGGAAACTCCGAAGTAAGAGTATCATCATCCACATGTATAAAATCATTTAAGGAGACGCCTTCTGGTATAATTTTGACATTTTTCCAAGCTTCATATTCCAATTGCAATTGAATTTCTTCCTCACGTTTTTATTCATACGTTCACTTATGAAAATCAAAGGAATTTCATCCTCTTCGTCCCACTCAGAATACTGACCAAAGCCGGCTTTTTTAAAACAATTAGAAATTGTCTCAGAGCTACATCTTTCTTTCGTGAACCACTTTCCACTTCTTTGATCAGTCTAAATTTTTCATCAATGGATAAAGTTTTTAAAGTACGTTTTAATGACATATCAGCAATGAAAATGCCTTAAACGTCATAAATCAAGTAGGCTCCGTATTTTTTTTTCCACTTAATAATAATTAACATAGCATATATTTGAACTTGAGTAGTGCAGAAACCGAACTGCCTCTATCATCATGTTATAAAAACACCTGTTACAAAATCACGTAATTAGGGGATTTCCCCCAGAATTCGACTTATTGAAGCTGGCGCCAAATATTCTGTTCGAATTTTAAAGATATTCGAGTAAACGAAGTTCGAGTTATCAAGTAAAAATTTCCCATAATTCACACTCTTGCACGGAGAAAAATGGATTGTTAAAAATTTATTGCTAAGTAAATTATATTTGTACTAACAATATAGAAAATTACAATAACAATCTGATATTATTTTTGATACGTAAATTTACAATATAAATATTGTTAATTTCGTACGTATCCGCAATGTTACTTTAAATATTTTGTATTGTTATTTTTGGAATACATATTGCTAAAAATGTTATAACAATATAATATTATAAAATCAAGTATCTATTATTGTTTTAAATTCGGGGTGTATACAGATATGTATTACAAGCATATTTATATCTGTTATCATTATCTGGTATTGCTACAGCTCATCAATCTGTATAGCTGCGGGTCCCTTCCCTTCTAGTAACGTCCATTTTAGTATAAACGTGTGCAACAAACACGACTTGTGATACAAGACGAAGGCGTTCTTTCTGGTGTTTTCGTTGTGTTAACAGTTAACACTACCTTTGTTTGCAATTCTTTTGGTATTAAAACTAATACAATAATACGACGTGTAATATTTTGTATATATTTTCTATCGCCATAGCCCATGGCTGATGTCTACGTAAAAGATACTTTAAAAGAATGGGGATTCGAAGTGTCCATCGGTGTATTTGGATGTAAGTTTTAAAAATGATATATGTTATTTCAAAGAGTATATATACAAAAATTGGACGCATTATTTTTATACTTTTCTTTCTTTTCAGGGCTTAAAAAATATTTTGAAAAAAATTAAATAAACAGACAATGTGATCTTTCCAATAAAAGACAGAAAATACGAGTAATATATTATATACATATGTACCTAGTTCACACTAACATACTGTTAGTAACAATGCAAATTGTACGTACGTAACCATAAGGTAGGCCATCTTTAACTTAAAATTCCCCAGTCCATGCCAGGAAACTACAGTGTTAATTGATTAAAAAAAAATGCTGGTGAGATATATATTTTTTGTTAAATTTGTATAATGTTAAACATAATGTTGTTTATGTTTTTAAATATAAATATTTATTTAAACTCTGGTCTTTTATTACCTTCCAAGGTCAAAAGTACAAATTAAAAGATTGGTGCCATAAATATATGAATTATTAACTACAAATAACATATATTGTTAGAGTAAACATCATAATACCTATAATAACATTCTCAAAATGCTAAAGGTAACAATTTTTAACACATAAAATAAGAATAATAATTGCTACCCTAAATATATGAACTACCAACAACATCCAACTTGTATTGTTAAAGTGAAAATATATTGCTGCTATCGTACACAAGTTGAATTTGTTATTACAGCAAACATTTTTAATTGATTTGACAGCAATATATATAGCTGTCGCATTTATAATAAATTGTCAATTTTTAGCAATATTTGTATTGTAATCGCAAGTAATAAAAGCGCTGTCACTATACGTACGATATTTTATTGTTATTATATACATAATTATCTTTAGCGTAAGTACACATTTTTCTCCGTGTGGCGCTATTGCCAACCAGTTTGATTCGAGTTATTCAAAATACGAGTTATCGAAGATCGACTTACTGAAGTTCGACTGTATTTAGTTTCCGTACACTTAATATTTGTACAATATGGTGTTGATCGCTTTCACGCCAATGGATTCCTGGATCTAACGAACAGTAACAATTTCAAATTCAACATTTTACAATTTATTGCAAATAATTGTGGTGAATGTAAATTCATAAAGGGAGCAATTTTTGAAACTATATTTTTTATTTAGCTGGCGCTTGGTGTTGATATGGGAACTGGGGCAGGCAGCCAAGACACAGCATAAAATTCATATCAAAAAGATGGCCTGCTAGTTAACGTCAACAAGGGAACAGCCGACGGATTAAAACTCTCCGAATTTCCACAAGAATGTATTTGTTCGGTAACGTGTGAGCCCCTCTGCTACGATGAACAAGCTTCTAAGTATAGCGATGACGCAATCGCGCTAGCAGCCGGGCTACGTAAACAAACAAGCCGTGACGTTTTTAATTACTTCCGGTCACCTGAACCTTTTGTGTTCATTGTTATACATTCTAGAATTCTCTGGAAGTTAATAGCAGCTGTATAAAAGGGATCATCACGGCATATTACCCATTGCTGGGTGTGTCAATCTGCTTTGTACACAGATATCGGTAATGATGATGACATATTTGTACGGTGCGGGCGTTTACCAGGCGTCACCTCACGGGCACTCATTGCTGGCGTGGAGAGTACACCACGGGGATCAATTTTGTGCCATTTAAAATTCGAAATATTTGGCGTCGATCGGGATCGAACCCCATGGGGTCTCGTGGATGTGAATACTCGGTAGTATTGAAGAGTATTGGGAAGCTAAGTATACGGGGACAGTAACGGCAAGTGAAAGTGGATATTCGGCAGTGGTGTTGAAGAATTGTGGCATACGGACAGTCGGTGATACTGAGTCTGTGTAAGAGAGAGAGAGAGTTACATAATTAGACAGATAGTGAGATGAAAAGTGTGACTTCTGTCCGAGCAGTTGAATATACAGACGCTGTTGAGTCAATTGAGTATATAGACGCTGTGGAGGTCGGTAGGTGGACAGTTGAACGTGTCATAAATAGTCGAAATAAATAATTATCGTGGAAATAAATAGTAGTGTTAGTGTTATCTAGTTAATTATAGTTAGTCTTAATTAGCTTTTAAATTAGTATTTAATATTAGAAATCATTATTATTTAATACATTTTTAATAGTAATATTTTATTAAACCTTTATTTTAATTAATATTGTTAAATATTAAAACTTCACCCAAATAAATAAATTAAAATAAATACGTTACAGTTATTTATTGTCAATATTACCATTTCAAATTTCAACTTCCACTTGGAAAAAGAATACGGAAAATATTTATCTACTTGAAGATACTGTTAACTATTTTACTTGTTTTACATTTGTCCAATAATTTATCTCTAAATCCCCATTGTTTTTGCCATATCGTTTAATTCTTTCCAACTTTTGTGTACGTAGTGAATTCTTATGTGGCCCAATTCTGTCGAGCATGCATGTTTAACAAGGGGCAGGAAAAGTGCGTTATATATGGCCGTTTGGGAGGCATTAACAGACAAATGAGCCCAGTTTATTGTTGCTGCTTAAGTTGTTCTACCTCCACCCCATGAAGCTGGTTTCGCAGGTAAGCCCAAGTTGGCCCTGAACAATGACAATTGAGGTAAAATGCTTTGTTCCAGAATAAATTATGGACGTGTTTTAAATAATTAGTTTGGGATATACTAATTAGTGGCCTTTTGGGGGCAATTAGAATTATTGCACGCGGTTGTAGTATTTCTGTTGGACATGTGTTTATTTTAATATGTGTTATTATTAGCTATGCAATGTACAACAATAATCAGTACTTTAGTTATACGAGCTCAGACTTAGTAAGGCCTGCTTACATTTTCAAGTAAAAGAATTAACAAATTATAAAATCTGATGTGGCCAGCAAATTACCTTCCGTCAGTGGTCAGTTCTATGCATTTTGTACACATTTCATACTGAAAGTTCTTTGCAAAAAATTATATTTTTTGCACATTACCTTCCGGCTGTTATATGTATTTTGTACAAATTCCATACAGAAAATTTCTAGCAAAAGTTATTATATTTCCAGAAAAATTGTAAGACATACACACTTATGTCAATTGCACTTGACACTGACTTATTTCAATCAGAATTTTCTTAATATAGTAGCTGTTTCCATAGCAGTCTACTTTATGAAATTTAATTTCTTTATAATTTTTACCTTCCGTCACCTTTAGGTATTGTCTTTGGTCATGAATAAGCACGTTTTAGGGTCCGTAGAATACGATTGTGTGTGTGTGTGTGTATGTGTGTGTGAGTGTGTGTGTGTGTGTGTGTGTGTGTGTGTGTGTGTGTGTGTGTGTGTGTGTGTGTGTGTATGTATGTATGTATGTATGTGTGTGTGTGTGTGTATGTGTGTGTGTGTGTGTGTGTGTGTGTGTGTGTGTGTGTATGTATGTATGTATGTATGTATGTATGTATGTATGTATGTATGTATGTATGTATGTATGTATGTATGTATGTATGTATGTATGTATGTATGTATGTATGTATGTATGTATGTATGTATGTATGTATGTATGTATGTATGTATGTATGTATGTATGTATGTATGTATGTGTGTGTGTGTGTGTAACGATAACTTCCATACTATAATTCTAAAAATTATAATTCTTTCGTATTTCTCTTCGCTACATCCATGTGAAGAGCTGATTAGATTTTGGTTAGAATTGGACAACCGGAAGTACCCTCATTTGAAGATTTTAACAGTTTTTCTTGAAAAAACTATGTTAAATATCATTTTTCAATTATAATTTTTGAAATTGTAGTATTAGAGTTATCGCAGACGAAAATTTTGTTACATACACACACACACATACAGACATCATCGTAAAAATAGTAAAATCGTATTCTGGGGACCCTAAAACGTGCTTATTGATTAAAAACTGATAATTGAATTTTTGACCAAAGACAATACCTTCCTTACCTAAAGGTGACGGAAGGTAAAAAATTGTAATGAACTACATAGGTAAAAAAATATTGCAATCGCTATAAAACAAGCAATAATATTATCCTACAAAATAAATTTTTATATCCCCAGTTATTTTTTAATGAAACATATTAAAACAATGTATAACATTGTATACAATAACAAATTTGTTGTTTTTAATTAATATTGCAATTTTTTCCTCGTGGCGCTAAAATAATAATGAATATTACATTTTATTTATAAATTATCTTTCATCTGGTATCACGGAAGGCGTGTTTTAGCCCTTCCCTAGGGTAGGGTATGCTTTTCAAGAAAAATGTACCAGTACACTCCCCTGGGATTATTTTAAACTTTAATTAACATTATTCACGCGCTGCTCAGTATTTGTATTGCGATTCATTTACTGAGATTAGAGATTAGCGTCACGGCACGAACGAGTGAAAAGTGAGCTTTTTGTTTAATTAATAATTAAATTATTGTGTGCCAAGGTTGCACGAATTTTTGGCAAAGAATGAAAAAATAGAGAAATGGAAGGGTACTTATTAAAAAAGTTAATTTGAAGTAGTTTTATCCATAGATTAACGCTATAGATTGTAATAACCACATAATTTAAATGGCTGCTATTTATTTGATAAATATTTTAAATATAGAATGAATAACTTACAATGATAATGTGATTTAATCTAATTCAATTTGAATTAAATTTAACTAACTTAAATATAACCTAATTAAATTTAAACTAATTTTAACTAACCTAACCAGAACTTAACCTAGCCTAATGTAATAATAATAACAATTTAAAATTTTGGTCACTTATATTTTGTAAAACTTGACCTTAGGGTATTGTATGAGATATGAAAGTATAAAAAAAGTAAATTAGCAGTGGCGGTTCGTCCATCAAAACTTTAGTGAGGCTTGGCATCTAGAGAAAAATGCACCACAGGCAAAAATTTTTTCATTCAAGGTCAAATGCCTTATAATTGAAAGTTATATTTTTTAAGGGATGTGCAGCTGCATGTTTTTCCCCTTTCATGTACAAAAATAAATTGCCAGACCACAAAACATTTCTTCCACCTTCGAATTAAAATTTTGAATTTCAATTTTTCTTGCACATCAATTGCGGTAGAAGTATTTTGCTTCCTTAAAATTACTAATTTACAAGTTGAAGCAATGTGATCTTTACGTATGTTAGTAGTATTAGTAAAAAGTATGCACGGCCAACAAAATAATTTATTGAGTACTTTACTGCCGACAAGCCAGTTATATTTATCATAGCAGGTGTTAGTTGCATCTTGCCTCCTTCTCCAATATTTATTAATAATGTCCTAAGATCAGAACAAAGCAGAGATGGTCTGTTTGTTTTAATTCTTTGACAAACAGTTTAACTTCATAAGACAGTCGATGAAATGGATTTTTGTTAATTAAAAAAATAATATCTTCAAAATTATTCCTTATATTATTATCATTTAATTCGAAGCTCTTATCTTTTAAAATCCCAGTAGAAGCCATTACACTTGTTTTGTTTTCAACTAAAATTCAAAATACAAAAACCCTACGTAGGTAAACTATAAAAACTACGAGAAAAATAAAAGAATTAAATACTTACTGTCTTAACGTACCAAAGTCGCAAACCAGGGCCTATTATAATAAAAATGCTAGATAGGTTATGTTATGTTTATGTCGTTAATATTATTTAATCTGGCTTGCAACATGTACAGTAGATGTCATGAACTTATTTACAAAATTTGTCAGCAAGCCGCGTTTGATTGTATTCACGTACGGTCTCGGCCTCTATAGGGCCGTGTGGAAAGTAAAGTAACTATCTTTTATTCTCTCATTGCATTTTGTATTTGAAGCACTGCCTCGAACAGCGCTGTCTAGCGCACGTATGAATGAACGCCGTATCAAAAACATTAGGCAATATTAAGCATTAAACTACTCATTGCTTTATTTCTTTTCTGGTGCGGCACTGCCTCACCTGCCTACCCTGACAAGCCGCCACTGTAAATTAGTTTTAAAATATATGAGTTTTTACTACTTTCAAGCCTTATGCTGTCGCAGAACTATAGATCGCTTACAGTATAGATGCAGTTTCATAAAAAAAAAAACATTGGAGGAACCCATTGTTGACATCCGAAATGTTTTTGTTTATTAGTTCAATGGGTGTCAATTTCTGTAGGTTCCTTAACTGTTAGACTTTGGTTGTTTTGGTAGATAAAAATATAGCGTTTTTAACCAATTACATAATCAATAGTTATATAACAAGAAGTTCGAAAATAATCGAATATACAGTTGAGAAGACGATATGTGTTGTCTAGGAAACACATCGAATCTGTAAACTGTATATTCTGATATTTATGAAGCTCGAGTTGTGTATCTGACCATACAACGAGTCAACAAACTATATTTTTACAAAATGTCAAAAATATTACTTTTTCATTTATATAACATATTCATTTGTTTGCGACCGACACACTATTAGTTACATTTCGCGAAACACTACTTAGCAACCCAAATAACCGATGTTATATAGCGTAATTAAGAAAAATTGGGCTATCTGATTAATTTATTTTTTGATGAAGTGTACAGTCCAATTTATTTTGGCCAAAAATGACCAAGGTTGCTCTTATATTAAGCCATAGACCAATGTATGATAAATGTTTATGTGCGTAGTATGGGGTTAAGATAGTAGGCCATAAGTTCCGTCGTTATTTAGGACATTAGTCATACGTCGTTTATTGTGTCAATAGGACGTTTCGGACATTAATTTGTCCATCCTCAGTAAAATATTTTGGTTACAATATAATATAAATGCTAGTCAAATTAACATATTGAACTACATATTTACAAATCAGTGGTCGCCCAAAATTCTGTCAGGAATTATTGCAGAATCTGAAAACAAGTAAACTGCAAGGCAGCAAGCTGAGCACTGTGCGTAGTAATAAATATTTTAGTAATATTTATTAATTAATTTACTAATTGATATTTCTTTTGTTTCAGGTAAGTCCAATGCCTTCTATTATTCGTCATAATATTCTTATAATAACAGGTAGAAGGTATGCTAAGTTTTTCAATAATATAAGCCATATTTTTTAAATAATTTTAATTATATTTTTTATTTATCACTCTTATCCCCGGTACTATCAACAGACATTTAATTTTAAATGAGCATTTAACGAATAAAAGCATATCGAATTGACATGTTATACGAGATTTCTAATATTGCAGTCAGAATTTCGATGTGCTTATTTTTGGTAAATGGGTATTTAAAATTAAATGTCTATTGATAATACCGGAGGTTACTTCTACAAGAACAAAGTAATATTTGAAAAGAAATATATATATATATATATATATATACATATATACTTCTTCTTTACCTAAGTATCTAAGACTAATATACGAGAGATATACAATCCTATGTAGTTAGCCATGGGCGCCCATACAATGTTTTTCAGGGGTGGGGGGGGCAAAGTCAAGAATACAAAAATATAATATACTAAAAATAAGTTTGTTCTTAAAAATATAAAACAACATAAATATTTATGGAAAAAATTACAATACAATAATAGTACATTACTAACCGAGGTGGAAAGTGTTTCATTACTGTCGAGGGCGAAGATATAGCTGACCAAGGCGCGAAGGTTAACAATAACTAACTTCCCAACTTTTTAAAAGTCAGAAATCGTTATATTACCAACTGATTGTGAATAAACAACATTACCTACTTATTCTTTTTCCGAAAATGCTAATTTAAAATTCCTTGCATCTTTGGCAAATTCATTTAGAACTTCGTCTATATATTTTTGTTTATTTTCGCTTATGTAATCGCGATGGAGGCTCATCATACATAAACCGTCTAGCCGATCTTCGCTAATAGTAGATCTGATCCATGTTTTCACTCTTCTTAGAGTGCTAAAAGATCTTTCCACAGAGCATGTAGTTGGAGGAAGACAAATTAAAATTTCTAAAGCTTTGGAGATTGCTGGGTAAAATGTACAATGTTGTAAAAGTTACAGGAGTTTCTTTAGTAATAATCATTTCTTTATTTGAAACCCAATATTCGTGCCATGCTAAAGCTTCTTCAAAAAAATTGTAAATTTTATAATATGAATGAATCTCTTGAGCTAGTTTAGTAAAATTATTATAGTTTATTTGTTTTAAATTAATCGGATGCAAATTATAGAGCAAAAAGGCAACATTATCATCTTTCGAAAACCGCTTTTTTAAAATATGCTCGCACAGAATAGCTTCGTAGTTTGCACGGTGAATTTGTCTTCCACCACTAGCGACTCTCGGCATTTTTAATTCAAGATCAAAATTTTGTGCAATTTCTTCAGCGCTAATAAATAGTTCAGTAAAAATTATTTCTAAATCAGAGTTCCTATGTTTATTAAATATATCCAATAAGTGATTAATATGTTTCTGTACAGCTAGCATATCAACAGAAATACCCTGCAAAATATTTGTTACGGGTTCCAGAAGTGCCGAATATTTAGAAATTATTTTAAGGGAAACAATAAAATAGCTCTCAACAGTAGCACTTGATAGTTTTTGTGCTCCTAATCTAGTAGCACGATTAACTTCAGCTGTGGTATTGGTAATATTTTTATTTATAATTTGTACTGCGGATGTATCTTTTAAGTTATGTGCGCGCGAAGCTTACGCTAACTTCATGATGAAGATTTGAACGTTAGGAAACAGAACGAAAGAAGAAAACAACAGGGCGATGTAAGGACATTAGGATGCGACTTAAGTAGCCGTGGCAAAACAATTAAAAATGGTAACTTTGCTTTTAAAATTCTTAAAATTAGAGAAAAGCTAGGGGGGGGGGCAAGCGCCCCCTCTTGCCCCCCCCCCCCCTATGGGCGCCCATGTAGTTAGCTATGTAACTAAGTTTTGGTATTCTTTAATACTGTATATTTTTCTTCAATACAGTAACAAATTCAAACGCCATTCAATGAAAAATTACATTACAGTCCCGTACATTACCACCACAATCTTTGAATGGTGAATTTAAGCCAATTCAGCCTGTATGCAATAAATTTCCTCTTTCAATATTTCTTCTATAGGAGGCGTGCGAATTTTGAAGTATGACTGGGGTAAATCGATAAATAAATATAAACGATTCTGACAATTGCCGTCATGGGAAGGAGGTTTTCTATTGCGCGTCGTACAAGTATGCGAACTCGAAGGCAGCAAGCATATCGATGAAACATTAACATTATAACCAACACGACATGTCCTATTTTTAGCTTTTAGCGAATGATGTAGAACTCAATACGTTTTTACTTTGGATGAATAAGTGCCCAATAACATTTAAAATGTTTACTCTATAGAATTCTAAAAAATCTGATGTGGCTAGTTCCATATATTTTGTACATACAAATTCCATACAGAAAGTTTCTTGCTCAAGATTCCATATTTCAAGTACTACCTTCTGTCAGTTCTATGTATTTTTTACAAATTCCATACACAAAGTTTCATGTACCTTAGAGATTATATATTTCCAGTAAAATTATAACATAAACATGTCAATTGCATTTGACACTGGCATTTGTCAATTAGCATTTTCTTAATATAGTAGCGGTTTCCATGATTATAGCAGAGCTGGCTGCTTTATGAAATTTAATTTCTTTATAATTTTTACCTTCCGTCACCTTTAGGTAAGGAAGGTATTGTCTTTGGTCAAAAAATTCGATGATGAGTTTTTAATCAATAAGCACGTTTTAGGGTCCCTAGAATACGAATTTACTATTTTTACGATGATGTCTGTATGTGTGTGTGTGTGGATGTGTGTGTGTGTGGATGTGTGTGTGTGTGTGTGTAACAAAATTTTCGTCTGCGATAACTCTAATACTACAGTTACAAAAATTATAATTTTTCGTGTACTTCTTCGTTACATCCTTATGAAGAGCTGATTAGATTTTGGTTACAATTGGTCAACCGGAAGTACCATCATTTGAAGATTTTAACAGTTTTTCTTGAAAAAACTATGTTAAATATAATTTTTTCACATTTGATGTTATTATAAATATTAAAGAATATTTTATTCTTTATACGATTTGACTGCATTTTATACTTAATATTAAATGGATATAGAGTTAAAAAATTATAAAGAAATTAAATTTCATAAAGTAGCCATAGCTATGGAAACAGCTACTATATTAAGAAAATTCTGATTGAAAGATGTCAGTGTCAAGTGAAATTGACATAGTGTGTTTGTCTTATAATTTTTACTGGAAATATAGGATCTTTTACTTTCTGTATGGAATTTGTATAAAATACATACAACTGCTTTAAGGTAATGTACAAGAAATAATAATAATAAATCTTTTATTTCTGCAGATACATTACACTGTATATAGAAAACGTCGCAAAATAATAATTTTCTGTATGAAATTTGCATAAAATACATGCAACTGCCGGAAGGTAATGTACAAGAAATAGAATATTTAATTTAGCAAGGAACTTTCCGTATGAAATTTGTAAGAAATACATAGAACTGACGGAAGGTAATGTGCTGGCCACATCAGATTTTTTAACTCTTATATCGTATAGAGAATAAAATATTCTTTAATATTTATAGTAACAGTAAATATGGAAAAATTATTGTTAACAGTGCTTTTTCAAGAAAAACTGTTAAAATCTTAAAATTAGGGTACTTCCGGTTGAGCAATTATAACCAAAATCTAATCATCTCTTCACATGGATGTAAAGAAAAGAAATAAGAAAGAATATTTTTTTTGAATTGTAGTATTTGAGTTATCGGATCCGAAAAAATCGTCATACACACACATACATACATCATCGTAAAAATAGTAAAATCTTCCAGGGACTCTAAACCGTGCTTATTCATCAAAAACTCACCACAGAATTTTTTGACTAAAGACAATACCTTCCTTACCTAAAGGTGACGGAAGGTAAAAACAAATATAAGGACTCGAGTTTTGTGCGTTAAGTATTGTTTATGTCAGGATTTAAAAAAATGAGTCTAATTTTCCACTCGAAAGACATCGTGTATCTTCGGTGACGCTGCCGCCTGGTTAGCTAGGCTCTAGTATTTTTTAGTTGCCCCAGCGTGTACCCTCTGATTTTTTAAATATTTAATTCCACACTGTTAAACATGAACACCGCCAACATTTTAACAAAAAATTACAGAATTTCAAAGAAATTTTCCCATAAAGCCCCAATATTTTTAAATTCTAAGCCTTTTTCTTAAAATAAATATTTTTGAAAAGTCTCTAGTTTAGCCGGAAAATGAAAATTTTGCAAATTTTAATAAAATATGAGACCCTCACTGCAATCTACAGACAAAAATCAATACTACATACCTGGAAATTTTTATAAAATATTAATAATTATTTTTATGTTTCGTAACACATTCAGATAGATTAAATATCTTGTAGTTTAAAGTATTTTTTGGATATTTAATTTTTTTATTGAGCAAAACCAATAAATCGATAGATTTTGCATTGGATTATCAAAAATCAATACATGTTCTGGCATCTGTATGGAATATCCTGAACTAATATGTTTATAATAAATTATTTAAACAAATGTATTTTAACTTATAAAATTATTTTTTAAATATGTTTTTCAATTTTATGCTTTAAAAATGAATAACAACTATTTTTTTGTAAATTGTTAATAACAATATTTATAACCTCAAATCTTAAATGACAGCTGACGGCAATTGTTAAACAATTGTACCTACAATGATTAGAACAGAAAACAAAACAAATTTAGGCAATTTTTATTTGACTTCAATGTGGTATTTGGTAAGAAAACATTTGTTTAAACATCAGATATGCAAATAAGTTATATTTCAGGTGCTATAAACCGGTTTCCAAAATGTTATGGATAATAAAATAAATCAGTTTGTGTTTGGAGTACCTACTAAACTTGAAAAACTGGTTTGTGGAAGTGAACTCGTTATAAAAACAATATTTTATGTATTATAATAATAGGGTATGTATATTTGTAAATAAGAATAATCATTATACATTGTTATTACTAAATATACATTGTTTTTAGAATTGCAAATCAGCTGATTACCGGATCCATCCCTACCCTACGAAGAATACTGTTGTTTAAGGGATAAAATATCGCAGGACTAAACTTCAGGGGTTGTTTGTATGTTCTGGCTACTTAATTCAGTTTTGGATTACAGCCAAATAAGTATGCAGGCCAGTACCACACGTAAACAAGAGAATGGGACTTAGAATTTGCATAAGTTTTTATCCGTCACATAGGAGACAAACACACAATTGTTCAGATGTTTACATATTGAAAATATATTGCAAATATCAAATGAAATAATTCAGCAGTATTAAGACATTTTGCATGTTGTAGGTAGGTACTTGGGGTGGGGACCGTACAAGACGACCTGCAGGTATCTCAAAAGTACTATTCGATGCAGAAAATTTTACAAATGTTGGCAAATTGTATTCGAAGACTCTACGAAGCATAACTGAAGTCCGAACTCAAAGAGATGACGTGAAAGAACAAAATATTGGGAAGAATATTGCTAGAATTTAGTATCATTGTACACTGAATCTGCTGATGTATAATTGATTTACTTTTGATGAAAATTTTGTACTGAAAATTTTAACGAAGAAAAATATAAGTATGTCAAATGAAATTACAAGAGTTTAACCATATATTATAATTATAGTTTATAAATTTTATACTTTTGTACTCAGAATTTCATGCTGAGTCTTCTGATATATAAAATACTCGTAGTAACTTTTAATAAAAATTTATTGCAAAAAAGTGGGAAGAAAACTGTAAGTGTCATGTCATTGTGAAATAGGTATAATATTTTTTTATTTATTTCGTATTATATGTTTATTTCTGCAAACTACATTATAAGTACAATATTTACAATAAGTTATTGTTAACAATAATTGTTTATAATATTCATAAACAATTAAAAAGTTCTTTTTTGTACATACTATTGTAATGGATATAACCAAATATGGAATTTATTAATATAAAAATTGGATAATATGTGTAATATTTTATTTATTAACCTCCTACAATACATATAACAATAATTAATATAAAAATCAAAATTTGAAGAAATTCCAATGTTTTTATTTTGGTATTTAGGCGCCGGCGCTTCTCATATTTCACATACCACAAATAATTTGTTAATATAACACAAGACGTATTCAGGAATTTTTTTGCGAACCAATTCTCGAGTATATCTTCTCTGAAAATAAAGTTCAATCATTTATTTTGTATTTTTTATAAACTATTGTGTTATATTTGTTGATTTACATATAAACAATAGCCAAAAAACTATTGAATGTTATCTGAAAACAATTATTTTTAACTCATAAAAAATATTACTTAAAAATCATTATTTATTATCCGTAACATTTTGAAAACCGGTTTATAGCACCTGAAATATAATTTATTTGCATTTCTGCTGTTTAAACAAAAGTTTTCTTACCAAATACCACCTTGAAGTCAAATAAAAATTGCCTAAATTTGTTTTGTTTTCTGTTCTAATCATTGTAGGTACAATTGTTTAACAATTGCCGTCAGCTGTTATTTGAGGTTATAAATATTGTTATTAACAATTTACAAAAGATTAGTTGTTATTCATTTTTCAAGCATAAAATTGAAAAACATTTAAAAAATAATTTTAAAAGTTGAAATACATTTGTTTAAATAATTTATTATAAACATATTAGTTCAGGATATTCCATACAGATGCCAGAACATGTATTGATTTTTGATAATCCAATGCAAAATCTATCGATTTATTGGTTTTGCTCAATAAAAAAATTAAATATCCAAAAAATACTTTAAACTACAATATATTTAATCTATCTGAATGTGTTATGAAACAGAAAAATAATTATTATTATTTTATAAAAATTTCCAGGTATGTAGTATAGATATTTACCTGTAGATTGCAGTGGGGGTGTCATATTTCATTAAAATTTACAAAATTTTCATTTTCCGGCTAAATTAGGCACTTTTCAAAAACATTTATTTGAAGAAAAGGACTTAGAATTTAAAATAAGTGAGGTATTATTTGAAACTTTTTTTGATATTCTTTAATTTTTTGATCTGGCATTCCGTTGATCAGTCAGCTGATTTTGTTGATATATAATAATAATAACAATACGTGGTGTAAAAAGTATAAATAAGTAAATACTCAATTTAAGGGTGTAAAGGGAATCAAAGAAAAACAGAAGGGTGTGTTTTGCAGAATTACAATTGTTTGGTAAGCATATCTTTGAAATTAAACAATCTTTTGGTTAAATTTCCGTTTATATTTACAGGACCGCTCCGTGCGGGCGGGCAGATTGTGCCCCGTACAAAGGCCACACAATTCCTGAAATGATTTAGTTTTTCAGTACAGACGCCTTCTTTAAGGGGCTTAATTTTCATATGCCCCCAAATGCTCATATAAATAATACTAGGTAAAAAACATGTATCGATAGGTCTGTCAGTGTGACGACAAGCGATCGAAAAATCAATACACAATCTAAAAATGTAATAAAATCGAATACGTGCGGCGCAGTAGATTAAACTAAAATTTTGAATAATTTTTTCGACGGTATTTGAATATACAAATGAAATATGATCATTTCAAGATAATGACAACGGAAAAGTATAAATATTTGCTGGAATGTCAATATTATGAGTATAATGTACTGTTTAATGTAAAAATAGGTATTTAATATTAAAAATAATTCTGGTATTGTTCATAACATTGTTGTGGTCATAGGTAGGTATACAACAGGACTTTATGAATTCATAAGCAGTAAAATTATAAACATAATATAGTTTTATATCTCGTATATTTATTTATCTTTATTAAACCACTTAATCAAGCACTAAATCATTTTTAATTACAAAAGTCTAACTGCGTTTTGCAATAATGACAATACAAATTTATACAAAATATACATAAAATCTTCTTTTAATTACAAAATTACTTAATACTTCATACAGACCATTCTCTGTAGGGTTGTCGCAAAAATATTATTATTTATAATCAGAACTGCAACTGCAGTAACGAGGCACAGAAAAGACACACTGCAGATATACTTTTTTACATCATACTTTGCACCATGATGTAGAATATTTAGTGGTCTCTGCCGTCTTACAGCAATATTTTATTATTTAACTTGTAATATTAACAAATTTAGTTAATCTACTTCAAAAACTATTTGGAACATGTAGAAAAGATAAAATATTCATACGCGGGTTGCCTGTGTCAAGTATATGCGCCGAAAAGTAGTTCCGCGTTTTCTTCCCTCAAAAATATTCTACATTGTGTTTTGAACTTACCGAATTTTTTGACCAAAGACAATACTTTCCTTACCTAAAGGTGACGGAAGGTAAAAAGAAAATACAAAATGAATTATTGGAAGAGGACTTTTATTATAAAATTAATTATAAAACAAATAAGTATTTGATAGAATAGTAAAGATGTTCACTCTTTACAGAACACACAAATAATTTTGTTAGATCGTCCAACTCTTTGTTATTAATTATTATTGTTGTTATTATTGACATACTAACATCTCCAGTACATTTGATCTACGAAGTAACAAAACGCTAATTTGGAAATTATGACACGTACATTTTTTCCATGAACTGAAACTTGTACCCAAAAATGGGCCGGGCCACTTATTCCGAGTCTTTTATACAGGGTGTTATGTAAGTGGGTGTACAACTCTAACCTATGATGGAACTGACTCCGTAGATAGTAAATATGGCAATAATTTTTGTTTAACATGCTTTGCACAAAAACTGGAAGCCTTTAAAAGTGACCAATCACGTCGTAGTTCAAAATTTTGTAAAAAAAGTAAAAATCAATGTATTCTTTGGAAAAAATGTTGATTGTCAAAATTAACACTTGCATAGGCATAATTAATATTCTACTTATATGATAATCTCAAAATACCAACCCAATTATCTTCACCAATCAAGAGTATGCAGACATGCAACGGTGTTGATAAACATATAGACCGTTAGTATGAACAACTGATTAAGGGTGATTATCGAGCATTTGACTAGCATTGTTTCATCTCTGTCATTCGTTTATGGATCCTTTTAGAGGAAAATACTTCAAATACAATTATAGAAAAATTAATTGCCCGCATCTTTTATTTGATGAATTTTTCTCTAAAATAATCTCTAAACGATTGACAGAGATAAAACAATCACCCTTAATCACCGTTCATACTAGCGGCCATAGTTTTTCATTATGAAAGTCTGAAATAATCTTATATGACATTTGTGACAGGTGTGACATTTTTTCCAGAGAACACATTGATTTTGATTTGTCAGTTTTAAAGGCCTCCAGTTCATGTAACACAAAAATTATTACCAGATTTACTATATATGGGATCAGTTCTACCATGTGTTAAGCGTTGTGCATTTACTTACATAACATCCTGTATATTTACACCTCGACTCTTATTTTCATAACTCATTTTGATATTTGTTTTCATTTTCGAGATATTTGAAGACTTCATTCCCTCTAAAAATATTCATAACCCCAAAATAAATAGAAATACAAAATTGACAACTTCACCACCTGCGAATCTGTGAAACATTCTAAATATGAATTATCTACTTTCAGTTTTGTTGCCTAATTTTTGTTAAACAAATATTTAAAATCGCAAATAATGTCAAGTGTACCTACCCTTCACCATTTTAATGGGGCATCGACAATTGACAAGAACAACAACGGTCGTTGTATATTGAATCAATCAAAAATCTAAAAATAACATCCGCAGTGGCTTATTACTTTAAAATCAAGAAAAACCCTAGAGCTGTTTAAATCTGAGAGTCTGCTACTTGGGCATGCCCAAGGACTACCCTTAGAACAAAAACAAACCCTTACTAACTCAAGAAATAGGATCCTGAAGAACTTTCACTCCCGCACAAGAAATATGCCAAACCAAATCGGTAGTACCTAAAGTAGATGCTAATCAATCTTAATAATCTGTACACATAGATTGAATTCAGGCTATTTTATTTCTCTGATGACTAAGTAATGTTCCCTTTGTTTCAATCGAACAATTAGTAAATTACCCGTAAACGATATATTTGAGTTTTGAACAATGTATCAATAAAACTTTCACCATTAATTCGACGTGTTATTTGCAGGTAAATTAGTTCTGTAATCTGTAACTGCAATTGTTTTTGTTTACGTGTAACTTCTGCAAGCTTGCATTCGATTGGTTCTAAATATATTCAGCCGAAGGTCAAACACCTATTTGATTTATATCTGATTCTGAATTAATAGTGCAACTCTCCTGAATATTTCATTAGTTTCTGTTTCTACTATCGATTTAGAGGGCAACTAAGCGGTGGTTAACTAGGCGGTGGATAACTGGGCGACGGATAACTGGGCGATAGGCAATTGAACGCCGAACATCTGGGCGGTAAAATAATTTTATCTCTAAATCTATAGAAGATATAATAATGAATTTATATTTATCGAATAAAGAATTTAACGTTCTTTAATATAAGTATTTACATAAATTTTCGATAAATAATATTTAGATGATTTTTTTTCTTGTAACTACTACTTCCGGTTGTCCTATTGTTACCAAAACTTAATCAACTCTTCCCATTATTGTTAGATTGAGGAATCCGTAGTTAAAAATGTTTTCAGTCTTATAGAAATTGAGAAATCGTGGATCCAACATCCACACACACATACGGACATCATCGTAAAAATGCTATAATCGGATTCTAGGGATCTTAAAACGTGCTTATTCACTAAAATCTGGATATGCGATTTTTAGAATGAATCCAATACCTTTCTTAGCGAGAGGTAAAAATTGGAAATAAATTTGAATTGCTTTGAAAGAAAAATACTTAGAGCCATTTTTGGACCAATTCTAATTAACGAGGATCTTTGGAGAATTAGAACTAATGCCGAACTGTGAGAATTATACCAAAATCTGATCTGGTAGTGACTACAAAGATGTACAGACTAGTGATGCACGACGAGGCGATAGTACTCTCACATCTCGTCTCGTCTCGTTGCATTATGCGAGACGAGAACGAGAGCGAGATTGCAGTTTAAAATTCGAGGCGAGATCGATATAACAACTGCGAGAAGCGAGAAATCTCGCGAGATTCTCACGAGAGTCTCGCAAGATTCTCGCGAGAGTCTCACAATAAAAGGTATTTGTAACTTTATAGCTTTGATTAATAAATTCAATGAAAAATGCACCGTACGAGGAGTGGTCAACGCTAATTTATGCATAGAACACGTAAATGTGAAAATTATATGAATTCAACATATTTTTTGAGTCTATCTAGAGTCGACTCGATTAGTATCGTGCCCAGAGCGAGGAAATGCAAAAATAAAGACAAAATCGGTATTGCATCCAATAGAACTAGTTTTCTGTAATATTTCGTCCCCTAATTCACCCCAGTTAAAACCACGGTTATTAAAACTATTGTCGCCCCTGAAAAGTAAAGGATGTTATATTAAGCGTCGATGGGAGCCAACAGGGAGAGAAGCGGAGTGATTGGTTGCCGGCGGGTTACCAATGTAGCGGTTTTTTATGACTTAATCTTACTTATATAGTGGCATATATTTAATGAAAAAGTGTAGGTACTTTTAGTTACAAAAAAATAATATTTTAATGTTTAAATAGTATTACTAACAGAATGTATTAACAGATGTTCGTATTGAAATAATTTGGTGACTAGAATTTAGTGTTTTTTCTCTTTATTTTAGTTATACGATTGCAAATACATGGAAGACGAACGGTGCTATTGGTGCGAAATTGTCTCTTGTAGTTAAACATTTACGTAAATACGTAGTGTGCATGCGCTTATTTCTATAGCGAGACTCTCACAAGACTCTCGTGCGAGAACGAGATGAGACCCAAAAAAATGTGCGAGAACGAGAGCGAGATCGAGATTACAGATCCGAAAACGAGACGAAATCGATATTTTATATTTCTTGTCTCGTCTCGTCTCGCGTGCATCACTAGTACAGACTCTGATGGCTGGGGCATTTGGTGAGAATGAATGATGACGAACCCGTCAAGATGATATTTAAAGCAAATCCGTCAGGAACACGACCAAGAGGTCGACCAAGAAATAAGTGGATTGACAATGTCCTGGATGATTTAAAAAAACTCGGAGAGAAAAATTGGAGAGAAAAAACGAAGGATCGAAACGGCTGCAGGAAAGTAGTAAAGGCGGCAAGAGCTCACAATGGGCCGTAAGCTTAAATGATGATGATGCTAGCTCGATAATTTTACATTCAGGTTTCTATTCCGATACTTGTGTAAACAAAACTGCAACGGTACTATTTGCGCTATTTATAAATTCATATTTCATATCTAAATTTCTTCTTGACGTTTTGCATCACTCGATTGCATGCAGATTGATCGAATCGAAATTGAAACAACCATAACCTGAGTCTCTAGTTTGCGTGTTGTCCGTTGCTGGTGGTGCCGCCATCACAAGGATATTTATCAGACTCCATTCGAAAGGCGATAAGGTGTGCCCCCAAACCCGGCAATTATTCAATGTAGCTCGTTTTCTTTCGCCGTTAATGTAGCTGTTAGTGGTTTTTGTACAGAGGAATCAATCATGGAAGAATATGAAATATAGGGAAGGGTTATCAAGGTCAGCTATTTTTATGAAAGAACGGGTGAAGGTTTTTTAGGACTACGCATTTTTTGTATGATGTATATGAAAGATATCAACTGTTTTCAAGACAGATTTTGTTAGTGACGCTGGTTTCCATATTTGCAGCCGGCGCCGGTTCTCATATCTGCGAGTCGGTTTTTACCTCCCGCTACCCTTGGTAAGGGAGGTATAGGGATCATGCTAAAAATCGCATATCGAGATTTTGGTAAATGACCACGTTTTAAGGTCCCTAGAATCCAATTTTAACATTTTCACGATGATGCTGTCTGTATGTGTGTGTGTGGATCCTCCACTCTAACTCAAATACGATCATTCAGAAAATTTTGAAACCTTGTATTTCGAACTTTTTCTGTAATGGAAAGAGCTTATTAGATTTTGGTGTTTACTTGAAGCTCAAAATAGTTTTTCTTCGAAAAATACCTTTAAATATTATTTTTTCGAGATTAATGTTATTATAAAAATTAAATATTATTAATTTTTTACAGGTTTGCATTAATATTTTTCTATATACTCGTATTGTATGGATAAATTTATAAAATTATCTATAATTTAAATCCCAGAGCCTCCGCTTTAAACAAACAAAACTCCTTGTTTGCGCAGTTATTCAAATGTATGTAACTGACAGATAAATGTCACTGTCAAAGAACTAATCATTTCAATTTAATCATAGTAACGCTTTAAAAAGGAAAAAGTAAATAGAACAATAGGAAAGGAATTCAATACAGTTTGCAGTAAGTATAAGTAAATAGATATAATTGAGATTAATAAAAATTAACGATTCGCAAAAAAGTAAGGTAATCCTCATTTCTCAATTAGTGAATTCTATTCTATCTCGGTATTTAAAATTTAATGTTTATTTTATTATCAAAAAAGGTAGTTACTTGGATTAGACAATATTTCAAGAAAAAAACTCCCAAAATTAGAGTAAAATTCGCTAATCCAAAAATAGGATAATCTTAAGCTTAATCTTTTTCGTGACTCGGGTTATAAGGGGCGGGAGGTATTGTGTTGGCCACACCAGATGTTTTTTAAATGCAATCGGCGCCAGTTAAATAAAATTGTCTCTATCATGCTAAAATTATTATTTAAATGCTAATAATACATTCACCAAAATTATTTTTATTTGCACTAAATTGTAAAAAGTTTTGAACTTTGCTATTTCTTTATAACCTAACCTAAGACATAAAATCACCATATACAAGATTAAATTGATACTGAAAACATTATTCTGGACGCATTGATTTTTTATTATGAAATATTAAAAGATTAACTTAATAAAAATGCAAGAATATTCAATTTTCTTACAGAGATAATATTGCAAATTTATTGCTCGAGAATAAATTTACATTGTACAAAACAAAATTTATATGCATCTAAATGAAAATCAAACACATTAGCATAATTATTCATAGATTATTAATGAAATTATAATTTTGAAATACGGGTATATTATTATTGTTTGTAATTAACCATGTAGTTACAATTAAACAATATTTTCTACTCCATTAATAGTATATTCCGTAATGTAACCGAAACATAATTTCAGGATCGAGGTTCCATTTCGGAATGTGGTTCCTGAAAGTTTTGGTTACTTTTTTGTGACCACAACGACCACAATTTTTTTGTGGTTGTTGTGGCCATTTTCTTATTTCTTATAATATAATAAATAAAATTATTATTATTAATATATCCTGATATGTATAATATTTACGTTAGTATAAAATAGACAAATAGAATTACGTTGTCACTTATTTCTAATGATACGGTGGTTCCCTGCTTTAGCGACACAAATTAACCACGATCTTCCGAATCAAAACTACTTTTCAATAACCATAACCTGACAACGTGAACCACAAGAAAACCATAACCACGGTCGTGGTTAAGTTAAGCAGTGGCGGATTTAAAGTGATCTAGGCCCCTGCCGGCAGCAGAAAATAAAGCCCCTTTGCCGATTAGGTTTGGGTACTATTTTCTTGTATCAAAAATGTTTGTTTAGTAAAAACAACTACAGGGTGTTAAAAAGGGGATTTCTAGTGGTCGACACGTAGATGAAATGTCAAACCAAAATAAAATGTAATTATGTAAACTATTATTCACGAAAGATGACTATTCAAGGTCATTTGTGAGCCGTCTGATATAATATTACTTGTAGATAACTTCATTGCATTTCGAATGCATAGGCGTGCAACATGAAATATTTATGGACACATTTTGACTGAAAAAATAAGGGTAAATCATTTGAAAATTATGTTTCTTTCTAAATAATGTCTTTTTAAAAGATTTATGTTCTTCACTTATGTTTTTGCAAAATAACTACAAACTAAAGAATAATAATTTGATTTAAACGGTAACGCCACTGGGTAAATATTAGCACAGAGGGCAGTGCAGTAGATAATTTGGTATCTGTAATTCTACGACATACGCCATTATTATTTATAGTGTGTTAGAAAATAATGCCACTATTTACGTATATCTGTCACACCACATAAATTAAATAGACATAGGTCAAATAATCTTTCTCTTTCTAATACAAAATGTTGCTAAGCTACTGCTGTAAAGTGATGTGTATTCCTTCTTCGAACAAATGACCTTGAATAGTCATCTTTCGTGAATAATAGTATAGCACGCTTATAAGCAAATAATGTTCATATAATTTGAACGTGTAAAGCGTAACCATTTGATCAAAAATTATGTTGTAAATATTTGTCCAATAAAAGTTCAATTTATTTGATTGTCTAAGGGCCGGTATTTCCATCTTCGGATAAAGTGCTGGAAAACTTATCTGTCGCATAAATGAACAATATCGTATCAAAAAATAACATTCAATATAAATTAATTCATTTATGCTTCTATTTCGATGTGATATTTTATCATTTATCTGACGGATAAAGATGGAAATACTGGTCCTAAAGCCACCTTTAGACACTGCTTCTCTTTATTATTTACTTTATTATAAAAAAATTCTATTCTTATTTAAAAAGTTTTAATTCTTATGTAATTCTCTGCTAAATACCCTTGACCGCTGCCATCATTAGTTAAACTACCTCGAACTATAACTACTTTATTTTGTTAGCAGTTCTTTCTTTTTCGTTTTCTAGTTCGCATGTACTCGACGATCGCGTGAGGGCATGCGCCCTTTGGCCCGCTGACCTCCTGGGTCACGCGGCCGATGGTTCTCGTGCCAGCTTTTCTGTATCTGCTTGACTGACGCACCGGTGCGAATGATATGTAATCGATAAAAATATAAGCCAATAAGACTTGCGACTGTCCGAGATTTAGAAAAATATCGTTTGGCCAAGAAAGAGAAGCGTTGGGAAATGAGTTACAAAAAATCTGATGTTGCCAACACATGACCTCTCGCCAGATATTATACCTGGTTGTACGCATAAAACGAAAAATATTTTTAAATACAAATACATATATTCATGTCTCACTACAAAATAATTCTCACATATATTTGCAAAATCTATGTGTTATTTTAATATAAAATATGTACAATACATACAATTTCTTTATATTCAATATCCTGAAATTATCTTTTTCTACTTTCCTTTTCTTTTTCTTTATATTCGTCATTTTTTCACAAATTCCTTTTATATTCTTTTTTACGTATATTCTTTTGCGTTGTTGTCTTTTTTTTATTTTCATAATCTTCATAATAATGTACAAATATTTTTGACAATGGCATACAAATAATTTTGACAGTGACATTTATGTGTCAATTACAAACATTTGAATTTCTTGTCTTGTAGTAGTTTGATCTGAGAATTTTTACATCAGATTATTTTATATGCATTTCTTTATCTCTAAATCTATAGAAGATATAATAATGTATTTATATTTATAGAATAAAGAATTTAACGTTCTTTAATATAAGTATTTACATAAATTTTCGATAAATAATATTTAGATGATTTTTTTCTTGTAACTACTACTTCCGGTTGTCCAAGTGATACCAAAACCTAATCAACTCTTCCCATTATTGTTAGATTGAGGAATCCGTAGTTAAAAATGTCTTAAGTCTTATAGTATTTGAGAAATTGTGGATCCAACATACACACACACACACACACACACACACACACACACACACACACACACACACACACACACACACACACATCCACATACATACATACCACACACACACATCATCGTAAAAAT